>CM018892.1:11515194-11517694 GCA_009663005.1 Actinidia chinensis
TCTTTAAATTTAGAGATTTAATTGAAATCCCTATGTTAGAGTTCTAAAATAAACTTTAGTTGGAGTTGTTCATAGAACAAAATTAAGTCATGGAGTATGGGTAGAGATGCTCTAAAAAGTTTATACATTGGTGTAAATTTAAGCTGAAAAATTGGGCGCATGGTTACCTCTTTATCTCTCTCCATGACTCAAATGCTACTGACATTTATATCTTATCTGTTTTTAAAGTTATAAAACTATAACAAGTACGCTTAAGTGTGTATTTATTTTGGCGTAGTGCCCGTGTGTACGAGTAATTACTAGTTCATATATAGGGCTTGATGAGTAAATCATCTAAAAGTATGATTTTGAGAGCCAATTGTAAGAAGATATGATCTAGTCATGTGCCTGTCTATGTGCAATCAACATATGTTTTTCATTGGTTTTTAGTCGACAAGCCCTACAAAATGAATGGTACACGGTTCACCTAATGTGAGCTACATCAACGAACGTTGCAATTTTTTCACTATGTAGATGAATAATACAAGTTACATCGTAACCTAGCTTAAGATTACAAATATGTGGAAATATGTAACGTACATCACTTGGCTTGGTGACCAGTACCATCAGTCTCTATACTTCATAATAGTACCTTATTAAAGGAAATTGGAATGGGAAAGATACAAAGACGGGCTAAAATATGTATAGTGAAATGACTTGTGGCAAAGTCATCTTTTTGGCACTAGTCATGAATATTTTCTTCAATGCATTCGATACGTTTAGTGTGGTTCAATTTGACTAGGTAAAATGTAGGTTTGACTCTTTTGATTAACGTATATAGGATCTTAATTAATCTTAATACACAAAGTTATATATATAATGGTAGATATTACACACTCCGCTCCTCTTACTATTCATCACACACTTACTATTGACGACACCAATTACTAAATATCTAACACTCCCCCTTAAGTTGGAGAATAAATATAACATAATCCAAACTTGTTACATAACAATTCTAACTGTGGTTTAAACAACAGTTTGGTAAACATATCAGCAAGTTGTGCACCAATAGATATGAATGGAACAAAACATACATTTGATTGACATTTTTGTATTTTTTTCAAAAGATTATAGTTAGAACCTCCTTATATAACTTATTCACACGCAGCTACCCTTAGGTGAACTATTATCCACTTAGGTTCCTTATTAGTGCAAAAAGACTGTTGTGTCCTTATTTAAGACTACAAAGAATTTTTGAATTTTGCATTTCGCACAAGCTGTAGTTTGTTAGGATTGTTCTTCTTCCCGATTTCAGTATATACTCATTTCCTCTTGCAATTCGCATTGGCATATTTAGGTGAGATTTTTTCATGATTTTGTTTTCCTTTTGTAGATTGAGATGTATTTCGCGATTTTTGTGTTAATTCCTTATTTTGTTCGTGATTTTGTTTCCTTATGGAGATTTATATTGAATTTGTATGTTGAGCTTGATTTCGTAATTTCGGTGTTGATTCCTTTTTTGTTCGCGATTTTATTTCCTTACCGAGTTTGAGCTTCAATTTGTATATATGTGTGTATATATATAGTTCGATTTTGTAGATTTGTTCGTTTGGTGTTTGATATTGTGTATATATACGCTTCGATGGTTTGAGATTGAGTTTCCCCATATATTTCGGAATTGTTTAAGGTGATTACGTGTTTTGTTTTTATATTTCGATTAAATTGTCGTTGATTGTTTGAGGTGATTATGATTGATGCATATGTAGTTGTGGTTGATTATTTGGAATTGAGTTATATAGGTTGTAATTTGGTTGTTCTTTAAATTATGGCAGTATTAACAATGATGCATATCAGTGTTGAATATATCATTATTGAATTTATCAATGTCAATTATTTGTTTCGTATTCATTGTACTTGGATCTGATTATGGTTTGTTGATCTATGTTGTTTGTGTTAGGTTATTTTTGATGGAGAAAGTGGTGGTATTGCTATGCAATTTTGATGAGTTTACGGCTGCTGTTAGGTTATTTGAAAGTTCTATCAATTCATAATTGGTTTAGAATTTGTGTGCTAAGTGGATTGATTTAATGGCTAATTCAATAAGCCTCTCTTACTCATTTCCTGGTCATCCATATTGTGTTCTTGAGCATGATGATGACTTACTGGTCATGTTTTCTTTAGTTGGTCCTGGTGGTATTGGTCTTATTGATGTATTGTGAGGAAGTATGGGAGAGTAGAAAGTGTTTCTATTGGTAATGAAACTGTTGTTATGGCTGATTCTAATGTTGGTAGTACTAGTTGTAGTAGTAGTAAGAAGCAAAACGGTGGTTGTCGTATTGATTGGAGGTCTGATATTGATAAAGAGGTTAATCTTCTACCTTTATTTAGTGCACATCAGGAGCCGGTATTGTTGTCTACTACTTGGGCATATGGTATTGCAAAAGTTGGGCAAAACTTTGCTGGTGGTGTTTAGGAGTTTCGGGATGTCTAAAAAAATATTCTATTAAGTGTGGTTTTG
>CM018892.1:11632694-11645194 GCA_009663005.1 Actinidia chinensis
AAGAAGTTTCTCTTCGTCAGAATCCTGATCATCTAGATGAGCCCCTGAAGTGGAGGGCGAAGAGGTCGGGCGAAGGAGGTCACCTCGCCGAGATGACCAGGCGCCCAAGTGCCGCGATAATTCCACCTCCCAAAAGATCAAGGATCTGGACACCCGTCTTAACGCCATCAATACCGGGGCTGGTGCTCTAGTAACTGTGGATGCTTTGATCAAGCAGATTGAACCACCATTTACAGATAGGGTGATGAGAGCCAGGGGTTTCCTCTAGGTTCAAGCTACCTACCTAGCTCGGGGTTTATGAAGGGAAGACAGATCCTATGGACCATCTGAATTCGTACAAAAGTTTGATGTCGCCTTAGGGATACACCGGTGAAGTGAAAAGTTTTATATAGTTGTAAATAAATCTGGCCTATAATAGAATTCTTCAAATTTTTGCATCAAGTTGTGTAATTGTATATGTCTAAGGTGTACCAAATTATCAAAGCAACTGATTGAGTCAGATTTTTATGTTAGGATTAATTTGCTATGAGACTAGCAAAACTCAAGTCAGGATGTGTGATTCACACGTTACAATGCCAAGTTATCAGTTAACCCCCCTAATTTAGCATCATTGCTCTTATTATCTGTTCGAATTAACCATTTTTTTTTGCAAGCATTATAAATGGGTTTTATAGATAAATTGGAGCTTAAAGAGATCAAAAGAGCATGGAACACTATCTTGTCTCAACCAGTTGAACTACCAATGTTCAACCGATACAACTGAAGCAGAGGCACCATCATCTTTACCTTAACCGGTTGAACTAAAATGTTCAACCAATTGAACAAAACTAGAGGAATGAAGAAGAAACCCCCAACCGGTTGAAGCAAAAAGTTCAACCAGTCGAAAACTAATAGAAAGATCAGAGACAAAGTTCAGCCGGTCTAACCCCCAAAGTTTAATCGGTTGAACAAAATTAGAGAGGTTGATTCGCCAAAATTCAATTGATTGAACCAAATCTTCAACCAATTGAGGAGCCCAGTAGAGGTCAAATCCCAGTTGCTAAAGTCATTTTTAGTATAATATTGATGTATTCAAACCCATTTCTCTCAAGATATGTTGATATAGAGAAAATCACATGATTGAGGGAGTGGTTAGACCATGTAAGAGAGTAGTTGGGCAACCAAAAAAAGGTTGTGGGTAAGGAAACATGGGGGTTGATTGGAAGGACAAGGGGGATGAGATTTGCTGCATTTTTGGAAGACTTTAAAAGAAACACTCCATCATGAAAGGAGGGTAGCTTAGACTTGAGTTTTTTTGGGGAGGGTTTGAGATTTTTAGACTAGTTTTGTAGATAGAGCGTGTAGGAAAGGAAGGGAAAAATCTGTAAATTTCTTGAAGCTCTTTTCTCCGAAGATTGTAAGTTGATTTCATTTTCAAGTTTGAATATTTTCTAAGGTAAATTGAATTTTTATTTCTATTCGAGCAATTTGTTAATGTCTCTTACTTAATGATTTCTCTTTTATCTAGGGCTAAGTCTTCTATGTTCACGGAGAGCTAAATCTTTAGGTTTGCTCCAAGAACTAATTCTTTTTTCAACCCTTAGTATGAACTAGTCTCTTCTTCTCTGAAAAATGGTTTTAATATTGTCTATGAATTATTGATGGTCTTTATAAGATCAAAACTTTGAATTGCATAAATCTTTGATTATTTGTTAACAAGATCACTTGGTACAAATAATATTTAGATCACTTGCATTCTAAGTGTTTAAAATATCATAAAAATTTATTTTCATTTCGATAGACATATCTTTAGACATATTATACAAACTTTATTGCAAAATATTCTAACCAAGATCATCTCGCTTTGATACTTGGTTGAGTACAAAAAGAGAGAAGAAATTAGAGCATCAAAACTAAGAGAAAGAATTAGGTACTTGGACCATGTTAACTTAACATATTTGATACAAACATGACACAAATCGATCTTCCGAACTCCGTCAATATACAATTTTACACTTCTTCTACTTGAAATTAGAGCTCCTTGTGGAAATAACATTAGGACTTTCAAGTATTATGCTTCACTGATACATTCCTACGCTTGGGAACTGCAAAAGAGAAATAAAAATTAGAAAGCGACAAGCAACTTGCAAGAACTGTTGGAACTTATAAGCTTTTAAGTTGCAACTGAAAAATCGCGAAATTACTCCAGCATTGAAACTATTGAAACAACCCCATTAACCAAATAAATTATATGATTCTTATGATACCATAGTAACAGCCCCATTAATCAGCCAATTTTTATGATTCTTATGGCTGTTGTTGCCAATATTGAAAGGTTATGACCTTTCAATGAATATGATTAAAATTGTGAGTTTATTCTTTAATTAAATATTAAAGGGGCTAAAAAGTAATTATCGAACTACTCAGTAAACTCCATCGCACCCCATGCGCCATGTGCTAAGTGCCAAAAGCCATATGTACCTATAATAGCGCCACATTGTCCCCATCGCCCACGCCACGCGGCTCGTGGATGGCAACTGCAGCATAGCCGTGCGTGCATGTGAAAATTAGGGTCCAAATGTGGTTCAAGCCTACTTTGTCCATAACTCTCTCTTTTAAAACTTTGGTGCAACAAGGACTCATCTTATTAGTGTTAGCTTGACATATATAAATACTTTTAAAAAAAATTAATCAAGAGATGTGGGACTTTTCATCTTTACGTACATTTTTTTATATCAATAGTAGCACTTTGGTGAATAATTTTTTATTCACTTCCTATCTATTTTGAGCAAGTGAATATAGTACGATTATCTACTCGCAAATGAGAACCTATTCCATACATGGTTTAACCCTTTTGATAATCAAGACCCACCCAAAATTAGATCCAAATCAGTTCAAACTTAACTTTTTCCAACACCATGATCACAAAGTTCCTTCTCACTGAATCACTCCATTTCCTCTCCATCCGTTTCTTTATCTATGAAGACGAATCATAGAAAAAGGTACATACATTGTCTCTTACTACAAAAAACAAAAATAAAAGTGTCTTACCTCTCATTATTTAATTTATAGTCCCAACACACCAAAAAAAAAAAAAAAAGTGTATTTGGTCTTGGGAACTCTAGCTCCAATTCCAATTGATACAAAAAAGTTATATGAGATAAAATTAACATCACGAACGATTCCAAAGTAACAAAGAAAAGAGATACTCTCTCTAACACTCAATATAATTAATCAAAACCAATTGAATAGCCTTAAGGCTTACATTTATATAGAAGAGAGAATTCCTAAACAAACTAGCAAATAATAAAAAAAGAAAACTAAAATATTATGAAATAAAATCATAAATATTTTATAACAAAAAACTAATCAAAATAGAAAAACTAAATCAACTCAAATATGGAAACCTATTAATTCTAGGGTACTAATAAAAAAAATGCAACTTTCTTAATAAAATACTTATAATAAAATACTTGTAATAAAATATAAAATTTCTAGTATATTGGTTGCATCATTCTCTTCCGCTTGAAAAAACTCGTCCTCGTGTTTCCACGATCGAAATAGTTTGATACGCCTTTGTTCGTCTACATCTGCTTTATACTTTAAATTAATTTGTTCAAATATATGTTGATTATACGTACTTGTGATCTATCCCACAAAAACTCTATCAAAGATTTATCCTTGAAAAAGTGCATATGATGAAACTTTGAACCTCCATAAATTCTAAAACATGAATTTCTTCTAGCAATATTTCCATGTCATCTTCTTTAATTATTTCTTTAGCAATAAATGGTTCGTCATCAAAAATAGGCAGTTTATTCCAATTCAAAATAGAATTTGGAATTTTTTTTATGTGAATGACTACTTAACCATAACCTACTTCTAACACATTAATTAAAACTAGGAATTCTTCCGGATGCAAGCAACTCTTGATTTCTGGAATCTCTGTCTTCATGTCGGATTCCTAGTGTCGAGAGTCGTGATTGTTATCTATGGCTCCCCTCCCTCGAGACTGATAATCAGCAAAAGGGTTCGCGGTAGAGTCGTCTTCTAAAACCTCCTCCTCCTTAATCAGTTGATGGTTTTGTTGACAGTGGCAAGGGAAATTTCCCACCTCTAGGGTATCAAAACATTATATCAGAGTCACCATCATCCCCTCAAAGCATTGAAATCGATCATCCAATCTTCATAGCCTATCATATACTCGGGCTTCTTATGTAACATCATCTCGTGCATACACCTCCTCGAGTAGCATTGTTTTCACCCTTTCCTTGTCCTGCGGCTCCTCCACAGACCATCTTTAGGATTGGAACTCGAGGTCTACCAACTGATGCAGCAAAACCTTGAAAGGATGATGGCGGCCATGATGCATCACTTTGGATGGTGCATGGATGCCATGGCTGAATGCCTAGAGGCCCTGGAGGTGGGACACCGCTGCCCTGGCCATGGTAAACCAAGTCGTCATTTGTTTAAAGAGAAGGAAGTTTTGGGAGACAATTTTTCCATATCCCTTTTGCTGTTTATCAGTCTAGGGGGAGGAGTAAGGGAGTCGTAGCTGATAACTACGACATCCGATGTTGGGAAGCCGATAAGTAGACTGAAATTTTGAAATTCCGTAGAAGTCTTATGCCGGAGGAATTTTTGAATTGGGTCGAAGACGTTAAAGAGTTCTTTTACTCGGAAGAGGTTCCTAAATCTAAACAAGTTCCTTTGGTAGCTATGAGACTTTGTGGTAGTGCGTGCGTTGGGGGCAACATACAAAAGTTATGAGATCTCGCCAAGGAAAGTTCAAAATCACAACATGGGAAAAGATGAAAAGGAATATGTTTGCTTACTATCTACCTCCTAATCATATTCAAATCAAGAACAAAAAAAAGTTTGCATCTAGACAATTGCATCGAGAGGTGGAGATTGAAACGACTTTTTGGTGGGACTATAAAAAAAATTATGAGGAAAAAGAAATATTAGAGGAAGATTCTGAAGAGATATTTTTGGACATACATTACAATCACAAGATGATTTGGATTTGCATCCAAAATATGATGAATCCCCAAAAGAAGATGATTTAATAACTTTCACAAAAAATAACGAGGAAGAAGCCATACAAGTTTTTGTTGGACCAGATATAGAAGACTTCATTGATGATGAAGAAAGAAGCTTTATCAGTGCATATATGGATCCAACAAGTTTTCAACTTAATCACCACCATGAAGATACATTTTATTTTATGTATTTTAATTTCTCTTCTTTGTGTTTCATCATGAAGATTATAGATGATCACTTTATCCTCACTCAATGAACTGATTAGATAGATGTTACTGTAAAGATTGAAAAGTTCATTGTTTCGTCATCAACATTCATCCATCCATTTATTCATGTTTGAAGATGAATATATGATGACGATTTTGTATTAGGGTTGATAATGATGCAGGAGTATTGGATTCATATTATTGGATACATTTGGAAATACCTATATTTAATTGAAAATAACCTTATAAGCAAAACTCACAACTATATCATGAATAAAGTAGTTTTTTGTTCAAATTTCATCGTTTATGCCATTAATTTTACGTTTTTACAGTTTTAGAAAATATTTGTTAGGCCAATAAAAAAAATGCAACTTTTCTAATAAACTACTTATTCTAAAATAATTATAATAAAATATAAAGCTTCTAATATATTGGCGGAGAAAAAGAGCAATTTATAAGAAATGGAATAAAAACACCTATATGGTTAGGTAAATTTTCAATATTTTGAATTAGGTATGATTTTGATCCAGCAATATAATTTCATGTTTAGACTTTCCAATTAAATTTGTTTACCAAATACAAATTAGGTTATGGTTTTGTATGTCAATAATATCATTTTAAAACTTTTATTATTTTTAAAGAAATTAATTTAAGAAAAGAAAAAAATTCTCTTATTGATAGAGCTTAGTTTAATTAGATGATTTTTTAAGATTTTAAATCACATATGACCTTGGTAGGGAAATATATTCACTTTAGAGTTACCATTTAAAATTATTTCTAAATACAAATTAGAATTTTAGTATCACAAAATAAGAGGTTAGATTTTTTTCATGTTTGACCAGGTGGTATTATCTAACACATGTTAACCAGGTGGTATAATCTTACACGTCATAACTATGATATGGGTTTTTTTAATAATTTATTTTAAAAGTTATGCAGGATATGTTAATTATTTTATTTTTTTCAATATGATACTTTTGAAGATATTTTTTTTAAAGATTTTACACTACTTTCATCATTAATAATGATTAACTTTCCATATTGATAATTAATTAATGTAAATAATTTTAAATAGTTTTCATATTGATCAATAAATATTGATAATTTAATATAAAAAATTAGAAAAATCAATCATATCATGACATGTATATTCTAATATTTAAAAAATATAAAAATCCTAGAAAATGGGATTAGAACTTTGGAATTCAGAGACTCAACTACGTTTTGCAATAATATATAGTATAGATATAGATTTGGGTATGTATACTTCAAAATTTAAAAGTTTTCCTAGATGAAAATTGCAAAAAAAAAAAAAATTGAAGGGTCTTAGACAGAAAGTTCCTTTATGTACAATATGTAGTATAGATTGTATACTAATATTACCTTATTTATTGATAAAGAATCACCAAAAATAAATTAATATTAAATTTTCTTATGAAGAACATAAAAAAAGTTACAAATTAAGAAATTTGAAAAGTATTACCATATTCATCAAACTATGATGAGAATAACTAATTGTTGTATGACATGTGTATTTATGTATTTTTAAAAAAATTAAAAATTTAGAATAATTAGAATAGAACCTTCAAGCTCAAAGAGCTTACTACGTATTGCAATAATTTTTAGTATAGATAGATTTTAAAGAGATAGGCAAGAAAGAGGCTTATATTTAGTAGAACCCACTATCAATTTCCAATGGCAACGTACATATTATGACACAACTTGTTAACAACTATGTAAAATTATGAAATTGTTTAATAATTCAATTTAGTACTTAAAATTAAATGTATTAAATGATGCAGTATTGTGCATCACTTAACATTTTAAGTGTCTCTTAAAATACAGGCTAAGAATTTTAAAAAATTTAAGTAGCAAAATAGCTACTTAATTCTGATTGAATTTGTGTGCATAGGCATTGACGTGCACAAATATAACTCCACCACAATACTTCCTCCACCACCATTACTACCACTAATGCGGTCGTCGCGGCCACCACTATCTCTCTATCCCCCATGTTTCTATGATCATTGCCACCACCACGACCAACCTTCCCACCTCCACCACCATTCTAATGCTGCCATCACTGCTACTACTACTATGAGCACCACCACCATTGCCACTGCCACCACTACCCTCCACCTCCACCCCCTTATCCTATTGCAGCCATGCTCCACATCGACCACTCTCCATCGTTGCAGTCGCCGTTGTTATAACACCACAACCATCCCTCCACTACCAATACCACCACAACCATTTGAACACCACCACTCTTACTGTTGTCCCCATTGCACCCTCTGCCTCCACCACCACCATCCTTCCACCTACTAATACCACCCCCGCTGTTGCCATCCTTTACCTCCTTCACCATTCTACTACCACACCACCACCACCCTCCAATACTACAACCACCATCTATCTCTACTACCATCGATCCCTCGACTACGAATATTAGCACCACCACTATCCTCCTCCACCTTTATTACCCATTATAATTCTACCACGCCACCACCTCCATAGATCCACCGCATCACCCCCCTCCACAAACACACAATAATCACTATCACTTTGCTACTATCATAATTGTCAAAATGGTGATTTTCTTATATTAATTCCATAGAATAGATTACAAGATATATAGATACAAGAGGGTTATTTTAGGCAATTATTCTTTGCCTTTACAATATATACTGGTAAAATTATGGTTGGCCCTTGACTAAAAGGATTTCTACCGCTAAGGTTTCTATAACTTGGCAGTCTAATGATAGCTAAGGTTTCTATAACTTGATATTCTAGTGACTCACACACACACTTCCCCTCAAGTTGGTGCGTAGATATCTCTAATGCCTAACTTGTCGAGTGAGTCATAGAAGTTTTTAACGAAAACTGCCCTCATAAGTATATCCGCCAACTGGTCTTCTGACTTAACAAATGGAAATTGAATGATCTTTTCCTCCAAGTTATGTTTGATAAATGTTGATCAACCTCCACAAGTTTGGTGCGATTGTGTTGGACTAAGTTATGTGATATGTCAATTGCAGCCTTGTTATCATAGAATAGATTCATTGAAGAGCTAAGAGCTAAACCAACCTTTATTGGCAATATTATTATCAATCTTCTAAGCCAGAGATGCTCACAGAGTCCTTTAGCCATACCTCAAAACTCAGTTTCAGCGCTAGACAAAGCCACTACCTTCTCTTCTTGCTCCTCCATGTAACTAAGTTGCCTCCCACAAATGTAAAGTACCCCAAATTAGATTTTTTATCCAAAATATTCCCTACCCAATCTGCATCTGTGTACCCTTCAATATTCAGATGGTCATTATTGGATAACATTAGCCTTTTTCTTGGTGTTGACTTTAGATAGCGGAGGATTTGAATTACTGCACCCATATGGTCTTCACTAGGACAATGCATAAATTGGCTAACTACACTTATGGTGTAAGCAATATCTAGGAGAGTGTGGGATAGGTAGATGAGCTTACCCATTAGTCTTTGGTACCTTCCTTTATCAGTTGGCACTTGGTTTAGATCTTTCCCAAGCCTATGATTCTAGACAATCAGAGTATCCACAAGTTTGCACTCCAGTTGTCCCACTTCGGATAGTAAATCTAGAACATATTTCCGTTGAGAGAGAAATATGCCTTTTCGTGACCTCGCCACCTCTATTCCCAGAAAATACTTAAGTCATCCCCCGTAATTATCATGTCATCTACATAGATTATTAGGGCTGTCACCTTGCCTTGTTGGTGTTTCAGGAAGAGAGTGTGGTCATAATTGCTTTGGCGATAACCATACTTTCCCATAGTCGAACTAAATCAGCCAAACCATGCCCAGGGTGACTGTTTCAACCCATACAATGCCCGCTCCAAATTACAAACAATGTTGGTCTTGGACGATCCTATATATCCTAGTGGAATGTCCATGTATACTTCCTCATTAAGATCACCATGAAGAAGGCATTTTTTATGTCAAGCTGGTGTAGTGGCCAATCTAAATTTGCTGCAAGAGACAATAAAACTCTTAACAATATTTCGTTTGGCTACCGGTGAGAAGGTTTCCAAATAATCTATGCCACACATTTGAGTAAAACCTACGCCACGAGTCTCGCCTTGTAATGACCCGAATCTAATTTTTAATATATTATCAAGTATTTATGAGTATTTGTAATGTTTAATGATATGCCTATGTGAGTGATGGAATGAGTATGGTGGGATTCATGAATAGTTGGGATCTTAGATGAATTCTCGGAAATAAATTTAAGTATTTAATAAGTTTTGGGGTTAAAGTTAAAGAATTATAACTTTTATGATGAAATTAAAGGAGACATCTAAGTTAATGAGAGATAACGTAATTACTTAAAAGTTAGAGGGGCTGAAGTGTAGTTTTGTTGATATAATTGAGTGAGGTGTCATTTGTCAATGTTGCTGCGCATGGACTTTGAAGAGGGGTTCGTGGCCGAGGACAGCTAGCACACACACATTTTTAGGAATTTTCTGAGGCAAAGGCCTCCAGTTTTTTTTTTCTTCTTTTGGTTTCTATTATTTTCAAGAGATAGTAAGAGAAACAGAGAGTTTCTATTATCTTCGAGAGAGAAAGTTTAAAAAAGCTAGAAATTTAAGGAAAGATTGAAAAACATGATTAAGGCATGAGTTTTATGTTTCTATAGTTTAAGTTTTATTTCACTTATCACATGGAATCTGAAGTTTAATTTATTAGTTTATGGATATTGAGGTTTAAATTATGTTTAAGGGAAAACTATGTATGAATTTGTGTGTAAATTATTTCAGTATGAAATTCATATGTTTTGTATTGTTTTATTCATGTTTGAGTTTTAAATAGAAGGGTTTTTATTTACAAAAAGTTCGTAGCAAATATGTGAGTAATTATGGGTAAGCAGATTGCTTTTTGGAAATCCTGAGAAGAATGTTTGACGAATTTTTAAAAATAGTTATGTAGTTTAAAAATTTATGATATTTTTATCGTGGATGAATATATGTGTGTAGTATGTTATGTAAAATATTTGGAGTCAAATTAGCTCTAAGAAATTTTATAAAAATGAAAGACCGAGATGCTGTCAACAAATTTTTGTGCAAAACATTTTTGTATTATGTTAGTCCGAATTATTAATTTTTAAAAATACTTTACTAACTTGAAAAATTATAAAATTTTAGTATGTTATACCCAAGAATGTCTAGTTATTATATAATTAATTTTATGATTTTCGGATAAGTATTTAATTTTCAAAAAAAATTATATATGTGAGCACTATTGGGTTGTATGTATTATTTTTATGCATTTGGGTATAATTTTGGGTAGTAAGCTTGATGGGTGTTATATAATTCAAATTTTTAGGTGGGATTGTCTTAAAAGGTGTCTTGGTTATGCGAATGGAACATGTGCGAGTGAACTTGGACGTGAAATTGGAGGTTGATAAGGTGGGAGAGTATCTAATTTTCATAATGATTTGAAATACATTGTTTTCATTTTTATTTACTTTATGAAAAATGGTTGAAAATATAATTGATTAAGATGGATAAAAATATTATTGAAGCAAATATTATGTTTATATACATGTATGGATCAAGTCTTATTCTTATATCTTACGTGCCAGTGTACTAGTTTGTAAGCTTAGTTGTGTGCTTGCCTACTAGTTAGCAAGCTTAGTTATTGTGCTTGCATTGATTATTTGGCAAACTTAGTTATTGTTTGCCTGGTGAGCTTGGTTGTTCCTTACCTTTTTGATTGACTACTAATCTAACATGCTGGCACTTACCATTGGTAATAAAGAATGACCCTCCTCACTACCACTATATGTGAGCCGTAACTGAGGTAGCGGTACCGTCATAACTCCCGAGTTGTGAGATAAATACTCCTCTGGTACATTTGGTAATAAAATTCTCTTTTGAAAAAATATATTGTACATTTGAGATTATTCCCACACTTGAAAAGAATTGGTTGAGAGTATTTTTTCATGGTTGAGAAAAATTATAAAAAAAATATTTGGTTGATATTTTGTTGAAAAAGGTTGATTGTTGAGAGAAAACGTTGATCTATAAAATGCCTGTTTAAAAATATGGTTGAAACATGGTTGAAATTCTTATTTAATATTCTTTTGAAAAGTTTTATAAATTTTGTGAGAAAAGTTGGTTATTTAAAAAGGTTGATCCATCTTGAATTGTTGTAAGGCATATTTCTTTACATTATGATGCTAAATATACTCTCATGTAACCTTTTTGGTTGCAGTTATTGATTCAAGATAGAAGTCGGTCCACTACAGTACAAAGTTGAGAGAGTTTTTAATATTTTTAGGTTGTAATATTTATCGTTGGTTGTGAGATGCTGAGATTATTTGTTTATGGAGTGGTTGTAAGAAAATTTTTATATTCCCAATTTATGTAGAGTGAGGTTGAAATATTATTATGTAGGTTGGGTTATATTTTCAGTTGAGTAGAATTTTCTTATAATAGTTTGACAATTTTTTATTATGAGATAGCAACAGGTTGTGGTTGATCACGTCACTCTGTGTGGGTCCGGGTCCTACTAGAGTGGGTGTGACACGCCTTGTATCGGTCGATGGATCCATTTGCCTTGTATTTTATAGAGAATACCCATTTGCATCCCATTATCTTCTTCCCTTCAGGTAATGGGACCAATTTCCAGGTGTTATTTTTTTATAAAGCTTTCAGTTCTTCTTGTATCGCTTATGCCCACTTCGGATAGGATAGGGCCTCTTCAACACTACTGGAAATATGGCAGGAGGATAGAGTTTGGGTAAAACTCTTAAGAGTCAAATAGACTTTGAGTGGACACGTAATTTGCGATTGGATACTTGGACCTTCTTTCTTCCTCATCTAGAGAGTATCTATTCGGTGATTTCCCACAATTGTGTTTGAAAGGCAAGACATAACCAGCAGAAGAATCTAAGACATTAGTATGTAAAGGTTTAGTGCAAGTACTTACCTCAGGAATATTCCCAAGAGGAGAGTCTTCGGGTACTGGGGACTTAGGGGATTATGTATTTTCAAGTTCTTCACTTTCGAGTTCTTCATTTTCAGCCTCTTTATTTTCTGGTCCTTCATTTTTCAGTTCGATTTCTATATTTCTAGTCTCATTCTCACCTCCAAGAACCATCATCCAATTCAGCTCTTCAACCTGAGTTTCCCCCTAAAGAGAAGAACTGGGTACCAATGATGGATAAAAGGTCTCAGACTCAAGGAATGTACATCCATGGTGATATAGGTACAGTTGGCAATGGGATTGTAGAACCGATAGC
>CM018892.1:11780194-11782694 GCA_009663005.1 Actinidia chinensis
TCACCAATCACACACACATGACAATGAAAATTTACGTGGTTCGGCCAATGATGCCTACGTTTACGGAAAGGAATCAACAATCTACTAAGTGAACGAATGGATTACAAAGGAGGAGACTCACCCTCTCAACTCACTCTCTCTCACAATCTCTCTCTGTCTTGCCTCTCACTCTCAACTTACAACACATCACTCTCTGCCCATAGCACACTCCAATCTCAGCACCCTGCTCTCCCTTTTATAGACCAAGGGAAGGAGGTGATAAACTTTCAGTAGGAAACCTAATTGTTATCCTATTCTATCTAGGAAACAATAAGAGATTATTCCTCTCAAGAGTTCTAGATATCTCGAGAGTTTCACTTTCACATGAATACTCCATGTAAGCCCCACCCGGGCTTGGACTTGGCTACTGGGTTTGGACTCATCTAAGTGGGTTGGACTTAGCAGGTATCTCATTAAGTGCATGTCTATAGTAAATTCAAAGACCCTCATTCAAGAAAAATAAGATATGAATCGAAATGAGGATGACAAAATGTGTAGAAATATGTAAAGATTAGAGTATTTAGTAATGCACCGGGTTTATGGACGGCAAGCTATGTAAAAAGCCATCAACATGCTGAGAATTTGAGTGCTCACTTTCCGATATGTACTACCATTGCTTTTTGTAAATATCGGGTCATGGGCGATCGGGTCAAATTATTCAATTTTGGTTAATTACATTAAACCTTACTTAGTTATGACTCATTTTCGAGTTACCTCCTATTGTTTAAATTCAGATACTTAACTCATATTTTGCCATTTACCACATTCTGTCAAGATTTTGTTAGGTTTTTGAATGGGTAATGTCGTGTGATTGACACATTACTTCATAAATGAAACTTCATGAGAAAAATAACCTTTAATTTCGGGTTTCCATTAAGTATCCATCCAAATGTGGCCTTTGTTTTTATGACTAATAATGCTTGTATAACTTTCTCTTCTCACGTGGCAAAATTCTATGCACCTAGAACTATCGCCAACACCGCCGCCCCACAGTTTGTCACATGAGCTAAATCTCATTCCTTCACCACCATTGCAACTCTCCCCTTCATCTTCTCTAGCTTACCCCAACGAACCAATCCTACCCCTAATGCCGAGTATGACTTAGAAATGTCAAACGGTTTAGGTTGCCCGCGCGCCGCCCGAGCCCGGTCCGATTTCGTACAACCCAATCCCCGATCTGAGTTCGAATGTTCCCAAGTCTGAGCTTGAGCCTGCTAATTAATGGGCTCGGGCTTTTCATTAAAATCAAGCCTGAAAATCGGAATGTGCCTGAGCCCAAATATTTTCATGTAGTGATATAGACCTAGTGAATTTAAATACTCTTAACAATTTTTTTCAATCACATCCAAATAGTAAAATGATGTGGACCTAGTGAATTGTCTATTGAATCTATCCGAGCCAAGCTGTTCATGTTGATTCCCTTGGGATTATGATTTGTCTAATCGTCTTTCGCACCTCTAACAGTCTCATCTCAAAAAGAAAAAAAGTGATCCAATGAAGGTCTTATCAAGGGAGGGATTTAAGAAGGAAGGAAAACAGGAAAGCCAAAAATAGTGGAAAAAAAGTAGACAAATTACATCATAGCTCATAACCAAAACCTTTTGAGTCTCCACAAAACCAACCGCCGAATGAGAAAAAAGGGGAGAAATCTCGATAATTCTTGCTTTTTTATTTTTAATTATTTCAAGAACCTCCGAAAAACTGGGTCAAAAGGAGATAAAACCTTCACTTACATAAAAAAAATTAAAAAATCGGGCCAAGCCCGGTTCGAGCCCGAATGGGCCCGATTCAAAGCTCAGCTAAAGCCAGAGACCAAAGTAAAAAAGCCCAATTTTTGGGCTGGGCCGACCACTAATAAAGTTAGGCCTGCCTCGAGCTCGACCCGAAGTCCGAAATCTCGAATTAAATTCAGGCAGGGCCGGACAGTGCTGGCTCATTTGACAGCTCTGGCATGACTCCCACCAACTTCGAATATGTTTGCCTTAATCTCCTTTTTCCCTCAACCTCGAATACCTTCCCAACCCTATTAACGAAAGCTAATGGGGGGATTCAATTAGGCCTTGGATTGCTCGTACGACAGAGGGACATGAAGTTTCGAAATCAACAAAATCAACCTCTTCGCCTACCTAATTCATCTATTTCTTTATCTTTCAAGACCAAATATTGATGCTGATAGTGGTGGTAATGAGAGGTTTTGCAGTAGTGGGTCATTTGTCGTATTATAAAGTTTGGGACAAAGTGTTCCATTCTCCCCCCAAAAAAAATTTAGTAACAAAAAATAGAGAAAAAATTTTCATCTCCAATAGCACCTCCATTTCTTTCCCTATTTTTTCTCCTAAATTTGAGAAAGAAATGGAAGAATGGAGGAAGAATAGGGAGATTATTTTTGTATGATTAGTGTAGGCCCATGTGATAAAAAATTGTTAAGATAAAAATTAAATATTTAATTTGTAACACTGTC
>CM018892.1:11820194-11822694 GCA_009663005.1 Actinidia chinensis
TTTTTGATATTTTTTCTCCTTCTTATCCCACATGTGTTCATCGTTTCCCCTCCTGTTTTCTTCTTTCAAATAATACTAATCACCCTATTACGCAATATCTGTCTTACCAAGGTCTTTCAAACTCCTATCAGTCTTTTTTGAATTAGGTGAACTCGGTCTCGATTCATCGCTCTGTCTATGAAGCACTTTAGAATCCTCTATGGGTGTCTCAATGAAGATCGAAATGGATGCCCAGCACAATCGAACGTGGGATCCTGTTGCTTTGCTAAGAGGGAAGTGCTTTGTCTTAATGAAGTATTTGGCGGATGGTTTAGTTGATAGATATAAAACTCGCCTTGTTGCTAAAGGCTTTACTCATATTGTAGGTAAAGATTTTGGTGCCACTTTTTTTCGGTTGCCAAATTAAACACCATTCACCTTCTGATTTCCCTAGCTATTTCTTATTCGTGGCCACTTTACCAATTAGATGTCAAAAATGTCTTCCTTAATGATAACCTTTTTGAGACTATATATATAGATCCACCATCAACTTTTTAGGCTTAGGGGTAGTATTTAGGGAATATTTGTCGCCTATGAAAATCTATCTATGGCCTTAAGTAGTCTCCTTAGGATTGGTTCCACCGCTTCAGTAAGGTAGTTTTGTCTATGGGGTTTGTTCAGTGCCACTCAGATCATACTTGCTTTATTCGTCGCCAGTCTCAGAGTCGATGCATTATTATCTCAACTTATGTTAATGATATTGTTATCACGGGAGACGATATTTCTGGTATTGTTTAGGTGAAATGTGGCCCCAAGAAGGCCTTTGACATTAAGGATTTGTGTCCTCTTCGTTTCTTTCTTGGTATTGAGATTGCTTAGTCTTGCCAAGGTATATATCTTTCTCAATGGAAGTATTCTCTTAACCTTCTTCAAGATACAAGCATGCTTGGGTGTAAACTTGCATCTATGACTATAGTACCAAATCTGAAGATATCAGCCGAGTCAGGAAAATTGTGATTCACACGTTAAAATGCTAAGTTATCAGTCAATTCCCCCGCAATTTAGCATCATTGCACTTATTATCTGTTTGAGTTAACTATTGTTTGGTGCAAGAGTTAAAAATGGGTTTTGTAGGTCAATTAAAGCGTTAAAGAGATCAAAAAGAGCATGGAGCACTACCTTGGCTCAATTGGTTGAACTACCAATGTTCAATCGATATAACTGAAGTAGAGACACCATCCTTTTTACCTTAACCAGTTGAACAAATCCAGAGGACTGAAGAAGAAGCCTCCAATCGGTTGAAGCAAAAAGTTCAATCAGTCAAAGACCAACAAAAAGATCAGAGACAAAGTTCAACCAGTCCAACTCTCAATGTTCAACCGGTTGAAGTAAATCTTCAACTGGTTGAGAAGCCCAGCAGAGTTCAAATCTCAGTAAAAGGGTTGTTAGGCAAGCAAAGGAGGGGGTTGCTGGAAAGGACAAAATGACAGAGATTTTTTGCATTTAAAAGGCCTTTAAAAGATACACTCTATAATGGAAAGGGGATGCTTACACTTTAGAGTTTTTTTTAGTCCTTAGTCTAATTTTTCTAGAGAGAAAGTGAGAGAAAAGAAGAGGACAAAACTTGTATTTTCAAGCTATTCTCTTAAATGGTTGTAAGTTAATTTTATTTTAAGTTTTAAATATCATCTAAGGTGATTTGAATTTTTATTTCTATTCTAGCATTTTATTAATTCCTTTTGCTTAATGATTTATCTTTTATCTATGGTCAAGTCTTCTATGTTCATGGATTTCAGATTTGGTCTAAGAACCAAATCCTTCTCCAACCCTTAGTGTGAACTAGTATCCTCTTCTCTATTAAATGATTTTAATATTGTCTATGATTGATTAATGGTCTTTCTAAGATCAAAACTTTGAATTATATAGATCTTTAATTATTGGTTAACAAGATTGTTTGGTACAAATAATGCTTAGATCACTTGCATTCTAAGTGTTTAAAATAACATAAAATTCTATTTTCATCTCAATAGATATATCTTTGGACATATTATACAAATTTTATTTCAAAATCCTCCAACCAAGATCATCTTGCCTTGATAATTGGTTGAGTACAAAAAGAAAGAAAAAATTAGAACATCTAATCTAAGAGAAGGATTAGGTACTTGGATCATGTCATCTTAACATATTTGATACAAACTCAGTGATACAAAATGATCTTTCAAACTCCATCAAACAAATAATTTTATACTTCTTCTACTTGCTTCACATTTGTCCTTGAAATTCGAGCTCTTTGTGGAAATGACCTAGTAACTTCCAAGTATTGTGCTTCACTGACAAATTCCTAAGCTAGGGAATTGCAAAAGAGAGATAACATCAAAACGTGATAAGCAAATTGTTACCCGATCCATCCATCTATCAGCGATTTGTGGATTGCCTTATTTACTTAACAAATACAAGACTTGATCTCATGTTTGCTGTTAATGTTGTGAGCCAGTTTATACACTTGCCATGTACCTCTCAT
>CM018892.1:11852694-11855194 GCA_009663005.1 Actinidia chinensis
AGATGAAGCCGAGGAGGAGGAAGAGGAGAAGAAGGAGGAGAATAAGGAGAAGGGCGATACTAGCCCCTTTTCTCCTCGAATACTTGTAAATTTTTATACTGGCGAGATATAACCTCTTCCTTTCAATGAATGAACAACAATTTTTGTCTCATACGTTTCTTACTTGCATTCTCATGTTTACTTGTATTTGATTTGTATGGCGATACCATATCATGAATTTGGCAAACAAAATGGCAACTGGCAAGATAAACTTAGGCAAACTTTACTTGAACTGGCGAAATAACTTTGAACCAAAAGTATTTGGCGAGATTATCTAGGCGACCATAACTTACTGGCGATCATATTAAGTGCGATTCACCTTAATAATGCAAACATCAATTTGAACTGTGGCGACCAAAACTTACAAACCGGCGATGTGAAATTGGCGAATATTACCCAATCCTTTGGCAAACAAAAAGGCTTTGGTGAGTTTAATACATTTGGCGACTTTAAGGGGAAAATTACTTTGGCGATAACTGTGAAAAAATAGGCAATATCAAAATCAATTTGTTTTTCTCAAATGGAGAAACTAAGTTCAACTATTGCTTTATTACCTTGGCAAGCTTTGATTAATAGGTGATCTTAGGCGGGTTCAAGTTGCCTTAAGCAAACATTGAGCCCTACAAATGGCGATATAAATAATCTAGCGTTCCATCTTCTGACAATCAAGATGCCTTGATTTTGGTGATAATAAAATTGGTGAATTAAAAACTTTAAAATTGGATACGTAGCGATAAGTTGGAGAGATTTATTAGTCCATCACGTAGAGATAAGTGATCATAACAAGGAGTTTGGCTATTAAGATCGTAATTATGGAGATTTTGGTGAAATCAAAACTATGGCGATCTCTAGGCGGCTATCCATATGGAGTTTAGAAATTATAAGACCTTGGTGACACCACACAGTATAGGCGATCTTCCTCCCATGGTGACCAACAGGGTTACTAATAATACTTCAAATGCTCGGCATTCCAAGGTTAAGGTAGTGCCTTTCCACTCATGTCTTCTAGCGAATACGTTCCCGGCCTAGACATTTTGACAACTTTGTAGGGGACCTTCCCATGTAGGACCAAGCTTCCCGGTATTTAGCTCCTTTGTAGACAGAGTGACCTTCCTCAAGACTAAATTGCCAAGCAAAAAAGATCTGTGCTTAACTCTCTGATTGTAGTACTTGGCGACCTGGTGCTTGTAGGCTACTTGGAGTACCTCAGTTTGCTCCCTCTTTTCATTAAGGAGATCAAGGTTGAGCCTTAGCTCGGTTTCGTTGTTTTCCTTATCAAAATTTGAGGTCCTAAAGCTTGGCATTCCTATCTCCACTTGTATAACTGATTCTGTCCCAAAGACCATCGAGTATGGCGTCTCGCCCATAGGGATTCTGCTCATCGTGTGATAAGCCCATATTATGCTTGGAAAGTTCTCGGCCCATTTGCTTTTGGATTTTTCTAACCTCGCCTTTAGATTCCTCAGGATCATTCTGTTGGTGACTTCCACCTGACCATTTGCTTAAGGATGACCAGGCGAGGAGAAATGGTGAGAGATGGCGAGGTCTAAGTAGAATAGTTTGAACCCATCGTTGTCGAATTACCTTGCGTTGTCCGAGATGATAACCTTGAAAATTCCAAATCGGCAAATGATACTCCTCCATATGAAATTTTTGGTGTTCTTCTCGGTGATTTTGGCAAAAGGCTCTACTTCTATCCACTTCATGAAATAGTCTATGGCGACAATCAAGAACTTTCTTTGTAATGGAGCTTGAGCTAGAAGTCCAAGTATATCAATTCTCCAATGAGCAAATGGCCATGGGCTGGCTATTGGCACCATCTCGGTGTGAGGGCGTGGCTTACTGGAGCAAATCTTTGACACTTGTCACATTTTCTGGTGAATGATGCTGCATCTCGTTCCATTTAAGGCCATAATATCCTTGGCGAATAGCCTTTTTGTCCAGTGACCTCACCCCTAAATGATTTTCACAAGTACCTTCATGAATCTCTCTGAGTACATATTTTGCTTTTTCAGGGCGGAGACATCTTAGGAGTGGTCCTGAAAAAGATCTCTTATATAGAGTTTCATGAAGGAGGCAAAAACTGACAGATCGGTATTGGATCCGGCGAGCTTGGAGCCTGTTAGATGACAACATTCCATCTCGGTGGTATGCAATGATATCGTCCATCCACGTCAGACCTACTTCCGCTTGACAAATGATTTTGGTAATCTCAATACTTGAGTTTGGCAAGAATTCCATTGGTATACTTCTGTCTAAGAGGAAATCAAAGGCTAAGGCGAAGTTAGCCAGAGCATCAGCCTTCTTATTCTCTTCTTTGGGAATTTGCCAAATCTTGAAGTCTCAAATCTTTATAGACATGGCTTTCATCTCATCTAGATATGATACCATCCAAAGATCTTTGGCAAGGTAATCTTCTTGCACTTGACTTACCAAAAGCTGAGAGTCGCTAAAAGTGTCC
>CM018892.1:11932694-11940194 GCA_009663005.1 Actinidia chinensis
CCTCTTCTTCCTCCGGCTTTGTCGAGAGCAATAAACTCAAACTCCTGCTTCCATAGTAGATCTTGCAATGCATGTTTGTTTAGAGGATTTCCTTCTCAGGATACTGCAGCACCGTCCAATCGTGAAGCATAACCACTTTGTGTATTTAGAGTCTTTAGAGTCGAGATCCAATTTGCACACAATATCCCTCAGGTACTGCAGGATATCCTGAATAAAATAATCCTAGTTTTGTGTATATCTAAGATACCTTAAAACTTAAAACTCGAATTTTTGCCTTCCAATGATTATCTCCGGATTACTAGTAAATCTCTCAATTTACTAACCGCAATAGCCATATCAGGCTTGTACAATTCATTAAGTCCATTGAAAACTGCCTATACATCCTTGAGTATAATAATTGGATACTGTTTCTTCTTCTTCTCCTTTCTTTGTTAGATGTAAGTTTACATCTATCGGAGATGTCGCTTTTCTTCCATCCCATCCTTGTCAAATTTCTTGCTCTAAAATTTTTATTCACGTATGTGATTTGTGACAAGAAATATCCCTTTTCAGGTGTTCTTTCCTATTTTAATTCCATAATTACATCTGCAACACCACGATCTTTCATGTCAAATTTTGACTTAAAAGCATTTTTATAATATAAGATCATGTACTTATTACTTCCATAATTAACAATCACTACAAATCAAACAAACATGACATATCCCTTTTCATAATTTTGACATACCCGCATTTGTCACATTCATTGATTTTGAAATCATTTGAAATCCTGACAATTGTCAAATTTTTCGGGGTGCCATTGTTAGGTGCTTGTTTTAATCCATACAAGGGATTTTTACAGTTTACAACACCGTTGTTTCCCATTTCCAGGAGCTTGAAAACCCTCGGTTGCTCCATGTAATTTCTCTTTTCCAATTCCATTCCCCATTTAGGAAGGCTTGTCTTTACATCCATATTGATGAATTTCCAATTGTTTATAGCAGCAAATGCTATTAACAATCCTATGGATGTAATTCTTGTACAGGAGAGTAAGTAGCGAAATAATCGAGTCGTCCTTTTGTCTATAAGCCTTTTACTACAAGTCTCGCCTATATTTATCTATAGACCCAACAAGCTTTTATAACTTCCTTTTAAAAATCCACTTATATCCGTGTTTTTATTTCCAATGAGGAAGATCCACCAATTCCCAAGTATGATTTTGGAGAATTGATTCTATTTTCACACTAATTTTTACCTACCTTATTACCGCTTCTTTCCATTGAGGTGGCCCTCTGGAACACGACATCGCTTCTTTAAAGTTTTGCGGCTAGCTCACTTTCCATAAGATCGTTATGAAACTGGACCAAAAGACTTAGTAATTTTTGCTCTTTTACTACTTTGTCTTATTATTTATTTCTCTTTCGGTGGATTGTTTGATTCCTCTATCTCCTCTGAATCTTTTTAAGATGAATTCCCAGTTTCTCGTATTTCTTTTATAGGGAATACATTCTCAAAGAAATAGCCATTTCTTGACTTCTATGATATATTCTCATGTATATCCTATAATTTTAGATTTTTGTACTAAAAATCTATATGCAACACTATTATGTGATATCAATAAATACAACAATTTCCCCCACCGTTTTCAGGACCAATCCTAATTTCTTAGGAGCAGGTAAAATACCTTAGCAAGACGAAACCCCCACACTTTGAAGTATTGAAGAAGGCTCTCTTCCGTTCCATAACTCATGGGAGTCTTATCCATTTCTTATGGGGTAATCTTATTTAGAATATGATTAGCGGTTAAAAAAAGACCGCTTCCCCCCACAAGTTCTGTGGAGTCCAGATTTACAATAAAGCATCCATCATTCTTTTAAAGTTTCACTTTCCTTTCGTCGGCAATTCCATTGGATTGGAGGAGAATATGGTGCGTCTTTGGGTATTTACATAGATTTTCTGGGCACATAATTCTTTAAATGTGACTCATATTCACCACCTCTAATCACGTCTTAGAACCTTTTACAAATAATCTTTTGCGTTTAATTGATTTTTTCCACTTCGCGTTTGAAAACTTTAAATTTTTCAATAGCCCTCATCTTTACTTCTCAATTAAGTAAAGTAACAAAATCTAGTACAATCATCCAATAAAAGTTAAAAAGATCTTTTAAACACCTAAAGCTTTTAATTTAAATAAGCTTTTATACCTATTTACCATCCTCTTGTTTTTCACTAAATTTTAATCACATACCTGTGTGGATTAACTCCAAAGGTTCTGTCGACCTTCTAAATGAAGGAAACTAAGTTTACTTTACTTCGCTTCTATACACATATATGGCATTTCTCATTATTGTCAAATTTAATTTGGAATAATTAATTGAAGCCAGTTTTCTCAATGATTCCATATTCCATGCACATGTCCCAATCTGAAATTATGGTGCCATACATTCAACTGTTTCAACTCAAAATGTACACAGAAGAATCAGAATTTTATTCATAATTCTTTGTAAGATGGTACAACGGTGGTACATTTAATTTAAAAAACAACTCATCAGAAAAGGTATTCCCTTTTCCGAGTACAAACACTCCGTCTTAATGAGGACCAAACTTGTAGACTCAAATACAATTTGAAGCCATTTTTGCTCAACAAGGACCCAGAGACCAAATTCGTTCTAAATATCAGGTCCCTGGAGTACTTTGTTTTAGAATCAGTTCTTTTGCCAGAAGTCATCTTTCAGAATAATCTTTCCATGGCCAGCAACTTTGGAAGTAGCAATTTCCATACAGATTGGTTCTCCATTAACATTTTCATGAAAGTGGTGAACATGTTTTCGTCTCTTCTTCCCTTCTCTCTATGTTTTTCTCATCTCTCTCCGTAACATACATGGCGGGTTGCCCAGTATCCTAGCCACATTGTTTGGGATTCTTCCAACAAGTTTACTCAGAATAACCGCAGCATAGGTGCATTTCTAAATAGTCTCCAGAAAGTTGCTGCCAATTCAGTCATATTGGCTTGTCAAACTTTCTCTTCTTGTTGGGTTTCCTGGGATCGTGCGTAGTGCGACTCCTCCTACAATCCTACATGGCTCGATGAACCAGTTTTTACAACCATAGCATTTCCCATGAACCTTCCTTTCTTTGGTCATTCCTTTAGATGTTTTTGACCGCTGAGCTTTCCGCTTCTTATTCTGACTTGGGTCTCTTGGCCACATGCTCCACCACCACATTAGCCCTTGACATCCATCTTTTGGCCAGCCCTCGCCTTTCCCTGACTGACGGTTTGTCTTCTTCAAATCCGTAGTCTGACAATGATGTCTTCAAGCCCCATCTCTTGCGCTTGTGTTTGAGGGTAGTCTTGAATCTCTCCACAGTGGTGGTAACTTGTCAATCAAGCAGCCCTTGGAATGATTCACTCAAGGCCATCCCTTCACAACGATCCATGCACGATAGTTGGAAAATTTCTTTGGCACTGACTCATGAGGTTCTGGCGTCGATTCATCTTGAATTCAAGAACCCTCCCACCCACGAACTTCTTGGTTTTCCACAGCAATCCTCGTCTTGTACAATTCTTGTCCAAAGAATCCCAAAGTCATTGGCAGTAGGAATGGTACAATACACTTGTTAATAGTGTATTTTCCAGACCATTCAAGATGTAGTTTCTTGGCAGAGGAGTCTGCATGCTTCTATGCTTCCACCGTTGCCACGGTTAGACAATCAGTCTCATCCTCCTCCTCCAAAACTCGGGATGTCCTCGCGCAAGTAATGCGGCCAAATTCAATGTTGTCAAATGAACAAATCCTTTTGTTGCCAGCGCTTGACTCAGACCCATAAAACTTCTTGAAACCTTCTTGGGCTTCTTCGCTCCATTTCCAGCAATGACAGGAGTAGGCCTATTCAACCACGTTTGGCGTTGGCATCATATTAATATTGGTGTTCTCCACCCACGTTTGTGTTATCCCCATTCATTTCTTTTCCTGAATTAAACACAAATTCAAAAGTATCAGATAATAAATGGAAAACCAGAATCAAACTTTTTATGCTAAACAAAACATGAAACCTTTCTGATTTAGAAAAATTAAAACCAATTATAACGCTAAGAAATGTTGGTAAAATCTAGTTTCTTTTTGTTTAAAACAGAAAAGTTTGAATCACAAATAGAAGAAGAAGAAGAACAGACTTATAAACCACTGTCAACTTAAGGATGCGAATTTGATTTGGCTGGGCCCTGAATTCATTCAGTGGTCCTTAAGGGGAAGTCGTTTACAACCCTCACTTGGTACTTACGGAATATGTGTTACACTCCCCAGGATACAACACAACAATCTTCTGATAGTAGTACTCACTAAACTCCAAATCAGAAGATCAAATCGAACCTTCAAGTGTCTTCTCTCTCTCATTGAACTAGAAGATGTGGAATGCTCTAAGCACTCTCTAATGCTTGCTCTTATGGATTTCGAATGAATGATGAAGTCTGGTATGTTGGAGGTATTTATAGAAGCCAACACACCTTTCAAAATGTCACATCTCTTTGGGAAAGGCACCCATTTCGGCCCAATAGCACCTATTCGGCCGAACACAGCTGTGCACAGGGACGCTTTCTGCACAATTGAAAGGTTAGCACCTATTCGCGGATCAAAGAAAAACCTTCGTCTGGAAGAAATTCGTAATAACCGCTTTGTTTAATCCGAAACGGTGTGAACCGTTTCGCAAAAGGAAATTAATTCCGGGAAGAACTGTAATTTTTTCTAATTAGATTAAAATAATTGAATAATTTTTTCTCCAAATTAATATTCAATTTAATGCCCTCAAAGCCCAGCGCCGAGCCCGGCCGCCCGCCCGAACACGACCGAACGCCGAACCGCACATGGTCAAATCTAAAGCCCCTGGCTAATGGATCAGGCCACTTTATATACATAACTCAACTCCACCCCTTTACAAAAACTTGTGGTGCCCACGGGCCCAATTTAAAAGAGTCCAACTTGGGCTTTATATTTCCCTACTTTCCTTTCTTTTTTTCCAATGTTGTACAACCTTGTCTATCCCCATTTTTCCTTTGCATTGAAGCTTCTTTGAGAATCATTTCTCATTCAAATTAACTTAGTTTTTGACAAATAATACACTAAATTCTCTACTCATTTAGGAGAACATGAATCTATCATTGTTGCATTTAATTAGTGTAACGGAACTTAATAAAATTTAGTTCCAAAGTGTTTCACTGAACACCCTCTCAAAAACCAAACTTCTAACAATCAAGGGAGTTTGGGGAGGGGTGTGGAGGAGGGGGGGGGGGGAGGGAGGTTCCCTCCTCCCCTGTTATTTCCTCTTCCCCTTGCGCCCCTCCCCCCCCGCCCCCTTTGCCTTTTCTTCCCGTCCGCGATCCTTATGATTAACACAATGTGTGTGCACACATGAGACATGGTAAGTCTAATTCTATACATTTGAGTGTACAAAAATGCGTGTTAATAATTTTTTTTAAATAAAAAATAAAAAGTACACTCACTCGAGTCTTGATCAAAACAAAATAAAACACACACACACAAGTCTTGATTAAAAAACAAAAATACACACACAAGTACACAATTTTTGATTAAAAATACAAATATTTGTACACACGAGACATGATGGGTGGAATTCAAAAAAAAAAACTATAAATAATATATTTTGTATAACGTATTAAAAAAATATATTCATATATAGTGAAGTCCAAAAACAACGTCACACTCGGGCTAAGGAGGCCACGGAAAAACCCCAAACGTTCAAAAGATCCTGTATATGATCTACAAAATTTGTACATTTGCAAGTGAATTGCCATTTCCAAGGACTGACCCACAGGAGTTGGCGGAATGCCATTACCCAAAACTTTGAAAAAATTTTATTATTATAGTAGTATTCATTTAAAAATTTAAAAATTATATAAGCTTGCTATTTCAAAATTTTATATATATATTTGTCTCACCAAGTTAAAATCCTAAGTCGGCTTGTTGATGCTCTTTAAGCTCCTTAGTAAACTGCAAGGATTTCAGTAATTTGCTTTTATTTGTTTTATATTTCTGGTCTTAATAATATATTTTTTATTTTAATGTTTTCGTCAATATTTACATCCTATCATAAAACTCTTTCTAACATCAAATTCCATTTTGCCCCCTCCAAAACCAAATTATAGCTTCGTCTTTGGTAGAATCAACAAAAAATGTAAGTTCCACCACCCCCTACGAGTATGTATTATACAAAACACATTATCCTTAACATTGCTCGAAATCGTATACATTTGTGAGTACCAATGTGTGTTAATAATTTTTTTCAATAACAAAATACACACAAATCTTTATAAAAAACAAAGGGTTAAAAACAAAAAACACTCCTATATTATACATATTTTGTTTAATTAGTTCCTAAGTATTATTTCACTCTACTTAGTCTCTTAACTATTCAATTGAAATCAATTAAGTCATTAGTGTAATTATAAAATTATAAATCAAAAGTCCAAAAGATTCTAAGAAATACAAAAAATTCCCTTTCAATTGCAAAGAACCCCTTTAACTTCTAGAACTTACAATTAAGTAATTTCACTTTTTGTAAACTGGAAGTTTGCCAACACCAGATTCTTATGCCACCTATATTCAAGTCACAGTAAAAATCTTTAAATATTATTTATATTTTCGAAAGCATAGTAGCCTAAAGTCAAAAATAAAAAGGATTTATAAACTTCATTAAGGCGAATCTACAACCATAAGTTTATACTTAGTTCAAATCATATAGGAATTTTTAAACTAAAATTCATAAAGAAATATCTTAAGCATATTTTATCTTATCCTATACCTAAAGAAGTTTATATGAAATATTAAATATTACTGTATAAAAAAAACACTTATTTTTATCAAAACATGTTAGATCTATTATCTAATTAAAAAAATATAAAAAAAAATTTAAGACCATGTCCATAATAAAATAAAAAAAAGTTAAAAGATAATACATGTAATTAGTAAGTTAAAAAAATAAAAAAAAACTCAAATAATTGATATTCAAGAATAAAATAAAAAAAACTCAAATAATTTACGAGATAAAAGTGATAAAAATCCCTACAAACAAAACAAAAATAAGCACACAAATCTTGGTCAGAAAACACAATCCCGCAAACAATTCTTGATCAAAAACACAGGCACAAGTCTCGATAAAAAACAAAAAGATAGCAAGCACAGACACAAATCGAACGTATGAATCTACAAAACCACTGATCAGAAAACAAAACCACAGACACAAATCGAACGTATGAATCTACACACAAATCTTGATCACCCCCACCCAAAAAAACATACGCGCACTCTAAAATAATGAGACAAATGTGCTTAGCCACCAATTTTCTATTAATCTAGGTTTTTTCATAAATTATGGTTAAGAGCTTGCCTTTTTGGTTCGACTCCAGTGCAATTTAAGCGTTTTGTGTCCCGTTGTGGGGTTATTTTGATAATCATAATTGTTTATATAGTACACTCCCTCCGTCGTAAATATTAGTATCGTAAAAAA
>CM018892.1:12290194-12292694 GCA_009663005.1 Actinidia chinensis
CAATTAGAGAACTATGTGAAACACAAAAATTGACTAAACTAGGTGCCTGCACGTGATGATCAAGATTATATCCATGATTTGACTTCAGCAAGTCTGCAGTCCTTGTGGATAGCTGCCTCGAGACGATGTATACAACAGTCATAAAGCAGATATCCAAAAGGTGGCTTCCGGGATGGTGGAAGTCTGCAATACCCGACACCAGCAAGACCACAGTAGGCTACCGGAGAGTTTGTTGCCTTGGGTCCAAGCAGAAGCTTCATGCTACAGAACTTTTGGGAACAAAAACTTCATATTACAGAACTTTTGGGGACAGATGAGGACAAGCCGGCAGTTCGCACCGATCTCATCCCTACTAATACCACTCACTATTTTCCAAGGAACAACCACCAGATCTTCCCATTGCTTTGGACCCACCTCAGTAGCAGAAGGCCTCGGGGGGCAAAACTCTAAAAACATCCATTCTAATCCTAAAGAAAGAAGCAGACTCATAGAGACTAGAAGTGTTAGGATGAAGAAAACAAGGGCAGAGGCCGCTCAATTTATAAGAGTGAGTGGAAAGCGAACCGCCCATCATTAAGGGAGAATACCAGCGGACTGCTATTAATGAGGGAAGCCAACAAGCAGCCTAATCAATAGTTAGCGAGGGCATCTGAAATGTTGGAGCATGCACCAGATCGCGATGTTATGCGGACTAACCACGGTCCAACATCCAATAAGAAACAGGCACGTCGCAGCACCCACACCACAAGTTCGAGCCAAACAAGCCTCGAGGACAGGTAGAAGAGCCTAGACATCAACTAATTGAATCCCGACACGTGGTACAGCGATAAGGAAAAGTTAGCCGAGCTCAAGGGAGCTCCGAACTTTGTTCAGCGATGATTGACACACTTAGCAAAAACATTTAAGGGAGAGTTAGCCGAGTTCTACGCGAGCTTCGAACTCCATCCCGCGAGATTTGCTAAGTATGTTGGGCAAAGTTATAAGGATGGGTTAGCCGAGCTCAAGTGGCTTTGAACCCTATCCTGCAAGATTGCACTTAGCAAAAATTATGAGGGAGGGTTAGCCGAACTCGAAGCGAGCTCCGAACTCCGTCACGCGAAGTTTGCTATGTATGCTGGGCAAAATGATAAGGATGGGTTAGCTGAGCTCAAGGGAGCTCCGAACCCTGTCCCTCGAGTCTACTTAAATCTACAGCAAAGACTAATTTTGAAAGAGTTAGTCAAGTTCAACGATTACTGAAGTACGCTGAGCAAAGATTTTCATGTGAGATTTAGCCGAGCTCATCTTAAGTCTGAACTCTGCCCTGTAAATCTTGCCTAAGTGTACTTGGGGTATATACAGAAGAGAAAGCTTGGCAGTATAGAATAAATTGCGAACAAGGTTCAAGTAGAAAAATTCATTCATTATAAAAAATTGTTCAAGTACAAGATTGTTTGATTACAAGACTAAGGTTCAATCATTACGGAAAATCGTTCAAGTAAAAGGTTATTTGATTACAAGATTATGCAAGTACAAAATCGTTTCTAAGTGGACAACCGAGCTCCAATCCTCCTGCGAGCCGACCAAGCTTTGCTGGAGGATCCTCGTGGATAGTTGCCTCGAGATAATGGATATGATCGATTGGGAATGGAGTCACCCAGCCTTCATGTTGGACCTAACCCAGACTGAAGGAACAAGTTGAAGCCTACAAATCACATGCCGACAAGGGCAAATATACATGCCGGCAAGGGCGAATATACATGCCGGCAAGGGCGAATGTATATAGCATTTGTTGCTCACCACAAATTGTTTATCAGCTACATGAGAGCATTTGTTGCTCACAGCAGCATGTTGTAACTGCTCGTCCAAGTTGAGGGAACGAGCTCTTTGCATCCGAAGGGGAGTACCCATCCAATAGCTGGAGAATAGCTGCCGGCAATCAGATGACGACATTGAATAAAAAGGACACCCATTTTCACTCTGAAGAAATCTCTCAAGTCCTCGCGTTCAAATAGGGGCAGATGGGAGACAAAGAAACCATAGCTACGCGGAAGACGAAGAGTCCGTCATTAAGAAGGAAAGCCAAGGGTCTGCCATAATGAGGAGAAGACGAACCGTCCATCATTAAGGCAGGTGACAAAAATTCAGCAACCAAGAAGGAAGACATGAAGACCGCAGTTGAGAATGAGAAAACGCGGAAAAGAAGCTCTCACAGAGGCAACCGCCACTGAAACCAACCAATCGCAAACATATCTAGTTCACATGACCTCTCGGCAAAGCATTAGACCAGCTCATACAAACTGATGGACAATTGTAAGGGAATAAAATGAACGATCGCAAGCTCGGGCCCACCGAGATAGGAGCCATCTCCAACGGGGCCACTGTGATGCAAGATAGGGGACGATGAGCACCTGAGCTCGGTCAGAACCCTACCACGTATTGATATCGACCGGACTCAAAATATCGTCACATCCAAGTTATCGCTATATAGTAAGCTCGGTAGGACGACCGTGCCAGAGTG
>CM018892.1:12395194-12400194 GCA_009663005.1 Actinidia chinensis
AATCAAAAATAAAATTTTCAATAATAAAAATAAAAATAAAATTTTTTTGAATTGATAGATCAAAATTGAATTTTTATAATACATATATATAAAAATTTGATTATATTGTGCGCTAACCACACAATCGCAACATAATTCTGACAATTCCACCATTCACTTTGTTTGTATTTGTCACTCTCGCCGAATTTGAAATCTACGAATATTGAAAGCCCTTCATCTACTTGTTGAATATAACGAGTGGTGGTATAACCCATCGGAACTGCACTTTTTTCACATTTTATTTTTTTTACTTGTTATATACCGAGTGGTGGCATAACCCATCGGAACTACACTTTTTTCACATTTTATAGTTGGTTGTGATATTACTAATTAAGATTTGCTAGATTTCTAAACAAATAGGACATTATATTCTCAATGGATGTTAATAACGATTTTGTCCGTCAATTTAACACTCCTATAATGTATTTTAGGTTGCGAATTTTAAGCCGCCCGACACGACACGTTAAAAACGGATATGGCACGACACTATTAAGTGACCGGCACGGCAAGGCAATGACACAGTCACACACTAGTTGCGGGCCGCAGCACGAACGTAAGTAAGTAGCGGCCGGCAACAACCATCCCCCCACCCCCCCGCCCCCCCCCCCCCCCCCCGCACGATTAAGTAATGGGCCAGCATGGCACGACAACTGTTATAAAAAAATGGCACGGCACGGCACGCACGAATAAAAAAAATAGCACTACACGGCACATTAAAATGGCACGACACGATACGGCAACTACACGGCAAGACCACGTAGTAAATGGGCCCAGCACGGCAACGCACGAAGCACGGTTGGCACGAAGAAAGTGGCTCGGCACGGCACGACAGGCACTTTTGACACCTCTACTCAAGGTCTTGTCTCTCCAAGGTCTCTCTTCTCTATTGACGAGGTAAGAATAATTGTGATCTATAGAATGGAAATCTGTTGGTTTATATAAATTTGGCTACACATCTTCAATCAAGTTATTTGATTAGATTGGAAATCAATTTGATTCTTTTTTGTGGTTATTGGATTCTAGGTTTTTACAAAATTTTTAGGAGAGTCGTATATTTTGAGAATGGATTTAGGCTTAGAGTTTTGCAGGTAGCTAGTTTGTTGAACATGGGCTATTTATGGTCTCAAAATAGTGAGCATTTAGGGGTTTTAACCTTGGAAATCTAAAGGACAATCGTAAGAAGAAGGGGGTATAGAAGACATATTATGTTCATTTGGGTTCCCTTTTTTTTGGGCTCAATTTCTTCTTCGCTTTTTTGTTTTTTTGGGTATTCGACCAATGGGAAAATTGCACAACAAACCCCCACCAAAGGGGAGGTTTTTCATGTCAGAGGTGGAGAGATGGTGAACCACTGGATACTCAAAAAGTAAACCATTCAGCCTGGCAGCTGACGCTAGGCGCTGTGCAACTTTGGAGCGCAACTTTTATTTTCTTCTTATTGAACGTTATATTAAAAAAAAAGGCTTATATTTTTCATCTTTGCCCCATGTTCAGGGCCTATTGTTGACTAAACTTCATAGATTTTCTATTGGTGTCAAACATAAATAGACAAACCGTAATTCATTTGTGTGTCAATAAATAAATAAATACACAAACCTCTACATAAAATAAACACATTTGATATGGCAATTTACTGTCCACGAGAAGACTCCTAACTTTTGCACTTGATGTGACAATACTCATACCAGATTGTCAATTTGTTTCTAACTTTTCTCCAACATGGTAGTTCACCTCACTTCAGGCTAGATATGTGGTATTCTAAATTTTCTATTAGGCATTGTTTGTGGATCCTTTTGTTTTATCATTATTTTGCCAGTTTTAAAATGTATGATTTTTATAATTTATTTTTTTGGTTCTACCTTAGTTTAAAATGTTGTGCTTGTTTACAATTCCTTTTATTTGAAATGGTCAAAGGAGACAAAATATGCTCAGCCCAGGGTTATAGGCACCTGCATGCCAGTGGTATTAGAGGGAAAATAATGGAGAACATCAGAGAAATAATGAGGTAGTATGTCTCTGGGGTGAAGCTGTCTTACACTTCTTCGATCGGTTTGGTTCAGCACAAGTGTTTAACTTGCAAAATCAAAGCGTACTAAGCGTAGTACAGTGGTTGGATAGTTGACTATAGACATCAAGCATGAGGATGAACCATGATACATTGACTCTAGTGACTCTTTTGAGCAAGAGTACTACTAATATCAAAAACTTAATGATGGAAAATATTATACATTTTTTTTTGTTCTCTCCTACTCATCTCTTTCTACTTGTTGCCTTATCACATGAATATGTTTGTTTTGTGTTGATATGACTTATGCCATTCTCTAATGGTTGTATAGCTCATAAAGATGCCACATGGTGGACTCGTCCACATTCATATCCTATCCACAATGCGGTGACATGTTGTGTCTGAGAGGGTTTACCCGATCAACACCACGATCTAAGATTGGATATCAGTCCTTACCAACTCCCTTACCAACACTCAGCGAAGAGTTACCAAACAACAATGTTGGGAGTTTTTTTTTTATTGTGTTGCATATAACGAGGTGGTGGCATAACCCTCAGAATTACTCTTTTTCACATTTCGTCTTTTCTATACTTGCAAATAAATATTACGGTTTCCACGATCTGCCCACCGAGTACTTTAAAATGATTGAACTAACAACAAAAATTGACCTTCCTAAATTTGTTCATCACAAACACTTTTTGCAAAACACAGTGTAATATATTGTGTGTATATATTTTTCCACTTTCCATATTCGCTATTAGTTACACTGTCAAGCCTGGCATAACCGTTAGTTATGTTGTTACAGCTCATCATAAACGCACTCGGGGCCACCGAGGAATAGAGGCTCAGCGAAGTCCTTAATAAAAAAGGAACACTTCCAATTGTTATTGCACCACAGTTCCATGCACCGTAGGGGACATGGCGGCTCGCATGCCGCAAAATTGGCATGAGGTTCGGACACCTTTGATGGACGCTTGGTGTCATAGTTGGAAGGCTGTAGATTGACACTATTAAAGCGCCTTACTTCAACTCTTAACAGTAATTGGAAAGTTTATTTATTTGTAGCTCATAAATTGCGACAGTCATTACTTTGAAATATCAAAAAACTCTCAGCTGAAAATTGAATATTGCAGGACAAGTTTGAACTGCAAGGAACTCCTAGTCATGTTGGTACGTAGTTGCAAGACAATGTGGAAGGACCACTACGCAAGCTTCTCCCTATAGGTTTGCATAAAAATTAACGCAAAACTTAGAATGCAGGGGAGATAGTATGCAAGAAACACCCACCAATTTTGTCAAGCCTGATCGTGGATAAGGCTTAATAGAAAATAAGTGTATTGTTAAAAAATGGCAGGTAATCTCTCCCCTCCCCCCCTCTCTCAAAGGGCCTTCAAATTCTCTCTCTCTCTAACCCACTCCTCTCTTCACTACTTTAGCATATCTTGAACTTAATTTAATCTTTTTTTTGCTGGTTGTGCTCCTTGCAGCTACGATAAAAAATAAACCAAAAAAATAGGTTTAATTTTCTTCCCTTCTTTGCACTCGTTTTTGTTTGCTACTTTTTTGCCTTTTGCTAATCCTAGACCTCTATTTCATTGATTATGTATCTTTGTTGATAAAAAGGGGGGGGGGGGACTACGATAAGCAAAACAGATGTAAACATAGATGTGGATCAAAGTCCCTTCCAGTTAGGGTTTGCCAGCTACGGTGTGTTGTTCCAATATATCTCATTTCTATTACACTATGTAACATGCTTTATTTTCCTCCTTAATGAGAAACAACACATTAAGATGAAAGGAATTTTGGATGGCCGTGCCTCATTAGCATAGTATACAAATCCACCCACTTTAATCCTGATAACAAATGAGTGGATCAACTCCAGAATCCGAATTTCCATGACTTGTATCACGTACTTGATTTTTTACTTAGTGTTTTCAAGTTATAAAACTGCATCTACTACATGGTACAACTTAAATTTTTCCATATACTTTAACATGTCAGGATAAGATAGAACACCTTGGGCTGAACAAATTCACAGGTGGGGCATTCCGATACACAAAGAGAGTTTCTATTAAAGTATTTGGGCAAGGTCAGGTCTTGTTACGGGACTGTGGCATGAGGCCTCCTCCTCTAGTAGGAGGCATTGTTGGACTTGGGACAACAGTACTTATGTCACACTGGAGCAAAAGGTGCAAGAGCAAGCTGACCAAATTCAGGAGCCAACAGAAGGAATTTGAAGGCAGCAAACAATAAATACCCGAGCTAGTTTGAGGCGAAGGGAACAAGGGCGGACTTTGGCTTGTTATGGAGTATCTTAAACGCCAGGTAACCGTTAAATACTTTTGGTTAGTACATATACTTTCATATTTACATGCATAAAATCTCACTGAAGTTTAGTTTAAGTGTAGATACTTACCCATCATTTCCGCAATATTTATGAATTGAGTCACTTTATTTTTTTAGTTTGCAGATTGTATAGGCAGAGTGTTTGCACCAGGATGATGATGAGTGCTACTCTACGAAGACGTATTTTTGGATATATACTTGTGTCTTTTGGGTTAAGTTTCAATTTTCGATCTTTTTGGTTTGTAATAAGTTCTACTCTTTGTTTTGTGATGCATAGGATAAGAAGTATATATGATGAATATTATATGATCTATTTTGTTTCTTTGATGATGCAATAGGATAAGTAATATGAGAATATTATTATTTGGATCTAATTTGGCTTATTTGTCATAGTACTAGTTATGAAGAATGTGTAGTTATTATAGTAAACTTTTAGTGTTGTTATTAATTAATTGATATCTGCTAAATTCGAATTGGACCGGACATTAATTCTTAATATAGTGTTAGGACGCTTTTTTTTGTCATTTAGACTCGTTGTAAATGTTTTTTAGGTGACGAAAGTTTCTATCACCGAAAAAGTTATTTTTTAAATTTAAAATTTTTGTTGACA
>CM018892.1:12420194-12422694 GCA_009663005.1 Actinidia chinensis
AGTTTTAAATTATTTTTTCTTTTTTCATGTTGTTCCCTTGTGCTTCCTTTGCCAATTTGTTCCAAAAAGGGATTGCATTGGATGCATTATTGGTTATATGATTCTGTTTTATTATCTGGTTTGCTTATGTTTTGTCATAAGTGCAGGGGATGAAAGCTAAGTGTGCTTGTATAGAATTTCATAGTTATGTTTTGCTGTAATGATGTAATGAGTCATTAGTATAGGGTTTTGTTTGGGGACCACGAAATTGCCAAAGGGGGAGATTGAAATGTTTATGTAATTGGCAATTATTCGTTGACATGTCCACTTTTGTGTACTGTAAAGTTGGATTTGAGTTATCAATCACAGTATTTGAAGATGTATTTCAGATTAGTCATGCAAATTCGTGCTAAAGAGAGTCTGTATGTATGATATATTCTTGATAAAATCAAGGGATCTCGAGGACAAAAACAGGATGTGCCAGGAATTGATAAGACCTTGCGGGAAGCTCAAGCGATAATGAGGGATCTCGCTAGAAGGAAAATACTAAGAGCAACAATGTATAGACGAGCTCATTGGTATTTCATGAGTACTTTCACGGGACCTGGTGGCGGGTAGGTCGTAGGACGGTCGCGAGACGTAAGGGCAAAGCCGAGAGCTCTCAAAGTGTCATAGAGATCGCGGGGGGATCCTTGCGGGACGTTTCATTAGAAGAAAAAGCGAGAGTGTGCAATGTGCCACATAGTTTGCAGGATCCTTGCGGGGGAGGGGAACGAGCTGCGAGGTACAATAGCATCAGAATCTGCGATTTAGGTTTTCTCTGCTTCTATAAAAGGCCCAACACACTTCCTAAAAAGAGATATGAGCAACCTCTATCAAAATACCCGAGAGAGAAGTATTCTCCACCTTTAGAAGAGCTCAGAAACAGATCTTAGCACAAATCTTCTTTAATGTATTGAAAAGATCAATATTCTTAATGAAGTTCAAGACCAAAATCCGTTCTAAGGGGATCTGAACTGGTGATCAAGCACGGAGACGGTAAATCATGAATACGAACTAGATCTACACAATCATTTGATTATTGGAGTTAATGGTTTTGATGGTAATAGTCTTGAATCGTCGGAAATCGAGTTGTGAAGTGGCATAATCTTTGTAGGAGATGGGGACACTGATTTTTCTTCCCATTCAAGAGTTTCCAACAGGTAAAAAAATTTTGTGTGCTTTGATTGATTAGAAGTTGTTTCTTTTTATATCTTAAAGCCTACCAATATTGATCAAAGTCGTAATGTTAGAAAGTTCGCCGAAAAGAGAAATGACGATTTATGGTGAGTAATAGTTAATAGGAATAAATTTGTCCGAAGATAAGTACATGTGCAATTGAAACGTAAAAATCGAGTTTGTTTGTTTCCAATATGCTGTTTTTTGAGTTAATTTGTGCTCTTTGAACGTAAATCGCTCTTCAAATAGTTTTTTTTTTTTAAAAAAATGCCACGGTAAATTTTGGAAATGCCCAAGATCCAACAGTGGTTTGGATGGGTGAGATTATTGGGTTTACTATCGAACCTCTCCCTCTCATATGTGTCTCTAGCCACCTCAAAACCATCGGCTCTCGTGATTGATTTGAATTTCAATCGAACATATATGATAGGATATCGATAATCCCACTTGGATGCCGGATGATTGTAATCCAATTTGAACCTTATTTGTCCTTTGTTTTGGTTGATTGGAACTCATCGAGCAAATGTTTTTTCTTTTGCCACCTCTTAACACTTTTGACCGTGTTTGATTACTCATCTTTGTTCTTTGTGGTGGGCAGCTAATTAAGTTATTGAAATAAGTTCATCGAGAATTATATTGAATTGGGCACGTCGCTCCAACATCTATTTTGTTTACTTCTCTCTATTTTGTATGTTTGGAATGTCATGGACATGATGACTAAAGAAGTTTGCAAAGGGTTTGATATTAATGGTCGAATATTAAGGGATATTGGATAACGTTTTTACTTTTTTTGTGTGTGTTTGTTTTATTTTTGTTTTGTTTTGTTTATTTTTTTATGAAAGAGAAACTAAAAATATGTTTGTGTTCACCTTTTTTTAAACAATTTAAAAAAAATGATGACGGTGGTGGTTGGTGGTGGAGGTGGAGATCATGGAGTAGGTGATGGTGGTGGTCGTGGAGGGGAAGGAGGTGGCGGTGGCAGTGGAGGTGGAGGTGGTGGTGGAGGTGGTGATGGAGGAGGAGGAGGTGGTGGTTAGAGGAGGCGGTGGTGGTGGAGGAGGTGGAGGAGGCAGTGGTAGTGGTGTTGGTTGGATGAGGTGGAGGTGGTGGTGGAGGAGGTGGAGGAGGCAGTGGTAGTGGTGTTGGTTGGATGAGGTGGAGGTGGTGGTGGAGGAGGTGGAGGAGGCAGTGGTAGTGGTGTTGGTTGGATGAGGTGGAGGTGGTGGTGGAGGAGGTGGAGGAGGCAGTGGTAGTGGTGTTGGTTGGATGAGGTGGAGGTGGTGGTGGAGGAGGTGGAGGAGGC
>CM018892.1:12437694-12440194 GCA_009663005.1 Actinidia chinensis
GAATGAGCCCAATTGCCTTAGCCCTATATGACATAGCTATTCTTTGGTGGCCAACAAGTCCTAAGGCCAAAGGAGCCTTTATTTCTCTCTCTCCTTTGATCAAGACATTTATTGGTCACATTTATTTCTTCTCTCTCTAGGATTTGAGCTAAGAGGGTTTCAAACTTTGATCGTAGATTTGAGTGGGTTAAGGTGAGATTTGAGTAGTAGTTCTTTAGAAGAAGATTATCTACCTAACGGGGGCTTCGTTTTGAGCTAAAAACATTTGGAGTGGGAGCAAGTTAGAGCTTAGGGTTTTATTTCATCTTCTTCAAGATTTTAGGAGCTTTCATTGCATTTATTGATGTAAATGGCAGTTTTCTTGTTGGGGTTTAATTTTGGTATTGTGTTAATAGCTTATACATAGCCTATTGAGTCATTATATTCGGTGTTGAACCCCAAATAGAAAGGTTTGATTTACATGTAAAATTGAAAGTTTTGAGATCTGGAAATGTCCTATTTTCTGCGTTGTCTACCGGTAGTGCATATTTTTATTTAGCCTTTGGAAGTCTATCTACCGGTAGTGATAAGTCCACTACCGGTAGTAAATATTTTAATTTCTTCTCTGGATTCCTATCTACTGATAGTCCTTAGGGCCACTACTGGTAGTCACCTGCTTTAACAGTTTATAAAATATTTTAAAATAAATGCATTCAAATGGTTTCAATAATGGTTTATATTGATGGATTTTGTACTTGCATATTATGTTATTTTACATTAAAACTTTTAGCAAATGTAATTTTGTGAATGTTGGATTTGAAAATGGTTTGGGGAATGACACTCTAGGAGATACCGAAATTAGATGGCTTAGATTAAATCCGAGGTGAAAGACCTAGATAACAACCACACGGGAAGGAATGTCGACCCTTCGGTTAATGACCAAGAATGCAGCCATATTTGGTTATGTCAAACCTTCAGTGAAAGTCCAAGAAGTAGGCCGGAATGAGGGAATGTCAAAGCCTTTAGTGAAAGTCCGATAAGTTGGTCGGATAGTGTCTCACATGCTAAGTACATAACAAGGCCTATTAGGTATTAGCCTAAGTGTGTCATTTAAAAGAATTGAATTATTGCTTTTTGAGAAAATTCAGAGTTTTGATTAATGCTTATGAAAAGTCAAAAAGTTTCTAAAATGATTGATTTGAGAAATCATGAAATAAATGCTTTTGAGAAAGCCGAAATATGTGAAAATTAAATGATTTGTGAAATCATGGAATGAAAATCAAAAGTACATTTTGACATAAATGAAAGCATATTTTATTGCATTATGTTTTCATTGTATAGTTATGTATCATAGTTTTAGCTGAGAACATCAAGTCCATTGTTAAATCTTTTCAAGGTAACTCACCTTTACTATAAAATGACTTTCAGGTACCCAGTTGTTAATCTGGTTGTCTTGAGGCATGTGGATGTCGTATTGTGTTTTATTTTGAGAAATGCATAGATACGTATTTTTGAAAGAATTGTAATATTTTTTGGCCTAGTGTGGGCATTGTCCATCGGATATCATTTTAGTTTTGTACTTGATAACTCATAGAGAGCAGGGTCCCATGGGTGGAATAGATTAGTTGTACTCTGACGTAATGACAATATGTTGTTAATTATTATTATTCTGCTGAATTATGTTTATTTATAATGTATGTCTAAGTGGCCGAATTTGGTGTTATTTGGGGCATGACAAGTCATTTGCAATCAGTTGCACGTATTCATCTGTGTCTTCTCCATAAAGAGCTTTTAATTATTCCTTTTGAGTAATATTGTCTCTATAAATTTCTCCACCAAGCCCAATTCCCAAAAAAATTCTGAGTACGAATTTGTCCAACGTGGAAGAAACTCCCTTGACATAACTATCAATCGATACATTTCTATAATCTCTAGTGGCATTGGCATATAAATGGGCCACTAAGTCGGGTACACATCGTCTCTCATTATGATCATGGATTTCAACCTAGATTACCCAATTTTAAACTAAACTTAAAATTATGAAATCAGAGAAATTATAGTCTATCCATCTACCATTAGAGACTTTTCGAAGATAGAAATCGATATTGTACCTCTCTTGTGATTTGTCTTCATTGAAATATAGCACATTACATTCTAGGGCTAGAGTGGAGGTCGATTCTCTCTCACCTTTCTTCTTCTTCCCCTTGACCTTGCTTGAATGGGTCTTTGATTTCCTCTTTTGGCCTTTAACAGTGGTGGGTGTCGACACCACAATAGTGATAGTTTCTTTAATTTCACGATTTTCAGTGCCATGGAAGAATCAGAGAAGATTATGAGATGATGTAAAGGATCGATTAGGTGTTTATGAGAGTTAGGAAGAGCGAATTTAGGAAGATCGTGGGTGACAATTTGATTTTGAAGGAAAGTTAAAGAGAGAAAGAGAGATATAAAGAGAGAAAGTTCTGAGTAAAATGACGAAATTAGGTATCATTCATATATATGCGCCCGACTCATGTGTCGA
>CM018892.1:12482694-12485194 GCA_009663005.1 Actinidia chinensis
TGGGTTCCCTCGATTGGGGAGGATATCTTCACTTAACTCGGCCAGGACATTTGGGAATGCCCTTGCTGATACATTTCTCCACAGGTATATGAGGCAGCAGATATTTGATCTCAAACGGATCATCGAACGTCAACCCAGGATAAAAGACGGTCCTCTCTCCAGTACTTTACTAGCTTCCAGGATTATGGCCACATTTGTCATTACCCAGGATTGGAACACAATTTGTGCATGCTGAATTGCTAGCTAATCAAAAGTTGGTAGAAAGGGATCGGCATATTCAAATTTCTTGCTGGTCGAAAATTTCTAATTTTCTTGCTGGCTAAAATCACGAATATAATCCAATTCCCTTTGGTCGAGTATTAGGAATGGAGCCCCTTCCATCTCTCAGAGAGACCTTTGCCTAGTACAGAATGAAGAAAGCACGTATGGTCTATGGTATCTAACTGTTACACCCATGCACCGTTTGCGTGATCTCTACCCCTCAATATAATGGGTGGATCAGTCCAGAAACATCTTTTACAGATATACTGTTCCCGATGAGAAGGATAATTATGTTGTGACCCTGTCCAGTACTCGACACAAATTGCCAGGGAGAACTGTGGGGAAGCTTAAAATGGGGGCAGGGGGAACGTGGGAGAGGCCTGGCCCGCTCTGGACCATTGGGGTGCAGACCTTAGGGAGAAGAGGGGCGGCTCGCGCCCTCACACAGTAGATAGTAAGACCTCTACTACTAACTAGTGAGCTGACCTCCATCCTCATCAGATCATTCTCCTCTACTGAAATGGACAACTCTCCGTCGCTTTATGTCTCGCTCGACACATCCACTGGTGCTTTCATCGGCCTTTGCTCATTCAGGTAATATCTACGTTTAGTGAGTTCTTTCCATTCTCAGTCTTGGTATTCCATGGGTTATTGAGTCAGCGTCATCAGCCATATGACTGGTGTCTCCTCTGTGTTTCTCCACTTATCCCCATCCTCCAGGGTCAGGATAGAGTTAAAAATTGCTGATTGCACTTTCTCGTCAGTTTTCCCGGGCAAAGGTTTAGTACATGCAATCCCCATCATGACCATTGTCTACTGTATTTCACGTTCCCTAGTTTTTTCTCCTACATCTCTTGTCTCTTAGTAAGATTACTCAATACTACTTGAATTGCAGTTCTCATTTTTTTCCCTTCTCACTGTGTCTTTCATGACTCGTAATCACGAGAGACGATTGGCAGGTAGAAGGAAAATGGTCTATCTGTCTTGGATCTCGGGTCGATAGTTTCGAAACACCCACCAGCAAGTCATCTTACCAGTTTTATCTGATTCTTCCCACAGAAAAAATTCTCTTAATGGCAGCACCGCTTGGACTCCCTCTTTTTTATTTATTACAACCTTTATTTCCTTCTTTATTAATCAAATAACAACGTTTCCACTCTTAAGTGTGAGTCCTGGTGAACTTGGAAAACACCATCGGGCTTCTTTTTAATCCTAGTATAAATCAAAGTATTATTCCTTTTCTCTTATTCAACTGATGTTTGGGGTCCCTCACACGTGTTGCTTCCCCTTAAGGGGCATAGATGGTTTGACTCCTTTTTGATGATTGTTCACTACTACTTGGGTCATTGATGAAGGATAAAAGTGAGGTCCATGCTATTTTAACAGTATTCCAAAAATGATTTTCACACAGTATGGGGCACTTGTTAAAGTTGTTCGGTTCTGATAATGGGGGGAGTATTTTTAAAGTGGTCTTACTACCATTTTTTGGACCATGGCAAATCCTCGTCCTCTGCACTAACACTCAACAGAATGTATTGGCAGAACGCAAGAAGAATCGTCAACCCTCTTAGAAATGGCCCTACTTGTGGTTTCTTGATGCAGGTACCCATCGTTTTGGGGCGAGGCAGTCTTTAACTGCACAGCCTAATCTAATCACCCCGTCTTCCTACCCCGAGTACTTAACAAACGGCTCGCTGTCGAGGTATTTTTCTTCTGTTCCTCCACCTTAGTTTCTTCTAACCACCTCGTCTTTGGGTGTACTGGCTTGTTCATAATCATTCCCGCTTCCCGTGAGAAACTTGACCTCGGCTATTAGTGTTTCTTCGTAGGACTTCTCCTACCCAAAAAGGTTTATAAAGGCTATCATCCTCCTCTCGGAAATGTTTGTCCTCCATGGATGTACCTTCTTTGAACATCAGTCTTATTTTCATCTCCGTCACACCCCTTCAGAGGAGAGTACTATACAGGGTGGAAAGTGGTTCCAGAGCCCAAATGTCTATGTTTAAATTACCCCGTTTCCCTTTTTTTTTTTTTTAATTCTTTTTGATATATTGTACCTTAGAACAATGACTAACAGAAAGAAACACTAGTGGAACCTATGGGAGACGAAGTTAAAAAGAATCAGATAAAGCGAAGGATATTCTCTACAAAGGAGAACTTGGAGACCGAGAGATAAGACCATTCTTCCTGATCTGCCCCCCAATCAGATTCTCTTGATAAGGTTCAGGTACTCTTCTAT
>CM018892.1:12507694-12515194 GCA_009663005.1 Actinidia chinensis
AGGACCACTTTACCCCATCCCACTTCAGAGGATCCGAATCCCCTTTTTTTGCCGCTTTAGGTTGTCCGTACAAATATGTTTCACCATGGAATCAACAACAACAAAAAAAAAGATGATGGCCTGATTCGGGTCGCTTATTTAACTCACTTGAATCCATTTTTAGTTCATGAAACGCTAAATTGTTTGGCCTAGCAATAAAAATGGACCACTAATTTTTTGAATTAGACCCGATATGTGCTTGCTAAAGTTTTTGGTCTTTCGTAAACTCTTGCTACCTATTTCTTTTGAGATAGAAATCTAAAAAACATAAAAAAAAATGATCTAACGTTAAAAAAAGTTTATGAAAAACAATAAAAATTCAATTCAATTTTCACTCAAAAATAAGCTAATATGTTTGTACTTTTTTTCAAATTTCATTGAAACTGTTCCATTTTCTATCACTTTTGTTGAGAGCTGTAAAGGATAAAATACACAATTACAAATTCTGGCCTTACTGGGACAAGCACCGCCGCAAAATTATTGCTATGAAGCAAGCTCGGGAGGATCCTACGTTGGAGCTCGATCGAGAGCTTACTGAACATTGACACTGATCGAGCTAAAGCAAGTATCACTATCGAGTTGTCGCTCTATAGAAAACTCACACTATCAAGTTGTCGCTCTATAGCAAACTCAGTAGGGTAACTACACTGAAGCTTGGCCAGGGACAACAGTCAGCGGCGATTTCGAGGCATAACAGGGGATAGAAGGTAACATGCCTGGCGAAGTTTCTTCTTATAGCTCTCAATGCTTGGATAGAGACATCAACAGCATGATGGGCAGTTCATGCATCTAAAAAAAATCGCTGAGTTGTGTCTTCAGTGACATAACAGTTGGCACTCAGGAACGTGACGATTTTGGTGCTATTAAGGCAGCCCTTATTCTCATAAAGAATATGGTAATTCAACTCCAAAACTCTATCCTCTCTCTCTATATACTCATTCTCCATCACCCAACTTTACCGTCGGAGAGACCCCCCCCCCCCCCCCCCCCCCCCTCGTTTTAAAAACACTCCGGCGGCCGACCATTATTTTTCTGTCGGCATCCTAGGTTGGCCGCATCGGCGACTGTCTACAGTCACCTTCAACCATCACTGGTCCACCATAGGTGTCTATCCTCAATTTTCTATCCTTCATTTCTCAAACTCACATCCCAAAATTGATGTCGTCTGTGAAATATTGATTATATACATCTACAAAGTCAGCCTTGATGGCATCACAGAGTAGTAACCGTTCCGGCAATCAAGAAATCCAAAGGGAGCCCCATCATGCTCCTAGAACTCTTGGAGATAGAGGGGATAAAATACTGGTCGATTCCTAGAGGACGGCCAAGCCACCTCTAGGTAGAGACCATGTCGGTTGCTCCCTAATGGAGGAAATAGTCGGGACATAACCATCAAGCGTCTACAAACCCAGTATGACGAAATACTGCAAATTCTGGTTGACAATAGACTGATGAAGCCAACCCAAGCAGTAGAAGGATGCCCGTCCGAGGAAGGGTCTAAAAGATTGAAACTTTTGCCTCGAGAAGGTCAGAATAGAAGGCAACGTCAGTCCCATGTTAACCTAGAGAGTCGAAGCGATAGCAAATCCGTGGCATCGAGTAAGCGAAAGGTGTTGCCAAGATGAGCCCACTCCAGCGTGGATCTTTGTGAGTGATCTCTCGCCAAACGTGCGCTTGAGATAGACCTCAAGAGAAGGCCGGCGGAGTAGTATAACTCGGAGTACGAGGTCGATTCCACAGGGAGTTGTGTGAGCAAGGCTGAAAGGAAAAATATTTCCCTCTCAATACTCACAAAGGATGAACAAAACTATGTTTTAAAAAAAAAAATCTGATTGTTTTTGAATTGAAAATTTGTTTGAGTTCTCACTATTTGACAAAACAAATAAATAGTTGAATGAAATATTTATAAATTAAGTTGAAATTATCTCGAGATTAATCGTTTCAACTGATATTGTGCTTGGGGGAAAATTCCAAAGGTGAGATAGATGTTTATAACTCAAATCCTTCGACTTCGTGTCGGGAGTCTCGGATTCGGGGAGATTTAGAAATAATAAAACCCTTTATTCTTTAAAACACTTCATTTTCTAGATTAGATATGGTTGTTAAAATTCAAAAGATGAACCACCACGATTCCACGCAATACTTATATTAGACAGGGCTTATGCATAAAGCGTTGACCGAACATAATCAACATCCAAGTTTTAATAATTTATAGAATAATGAAGATAAAAATGATTAAAAATGAATTATAACTTTGAAACCAAAAATCTCAAATTCTTTTTCCACTCCAAGACTTTTTCAACAATTTTCACAATCAACCCAAGATTTAAGAATTAGCTACTCATCTTCATTTATGAAAATCTTTGAAAATATTAAATAAATACAAATTAAAATTAAAATAGATAAACTTACGGACAATTTAGATACATAAAGATAGAACCAAATCTTAAGAGAATGAGAACGCCAACAAATAAGGTTTTTTTTAAATACCTAAAGCAACTAATAGATAATAAAAGGCAGAATGAATTAGAGTATACAACCATAATGCCAGTATGTAAACAAAATAAAATAACAGAAGAATTAACAGAAAAAAATGTAAAGCAAATTACCCAGCCATTTAGACAAGAAATAAAAGCAGTAACAAGCGTTAAAACCGTCCAGCGTGGTGATTAGGAATGCCACTATGGTGGTAAAGATAAGCGATTAAATTAAGCAGAGTTAGTAAAAAACCGTCGGCGTGGGCGATAGAATCGTCCACTATGGTGGTTTCGATAAGCGATAAATTAAGCGATAAATATATAAGGCTAATATGTATTATAGCAATTAATAAAATTGTCAGGGATGACAATATAAGTAAAAATTTATAGAACTTTGGAAACTAAAACAATACTGAACCTTAAAACTATGAGAGGAGAGAGAGAGAGAGAGAGAGAGGAAAGCTTCATAAACTGAAAACTAAAACTTCAAAACTCAAAATCTAGTCTAAACTTTCTTTCTCTCCCAAAACTAACATACCATTAAGAACTCCCCCTCATCCTCCTTTTATAGAAAATAAGGAGAAAGAGAGGGAGAGATACACATGGTAAAAAAAATTATCAAAGAAGGAATAGTGTTTGTTAATTTTTTTTGCCCAACTTTGTTGATTTTTTTTGCCAACTTGTTGATTTTCTTTTGCCAACTGGTTTGATTTTCTTTTGCCAATTTTGTTGTGTTATCATGAGACGTGGAAGAATAAATGGAAGCATGTTTAGCAATTTGGCACGATCATCTCCCACCCGGCGGTTTGGCTGCTTTGTTTTCTCTTTTTCGGTTTTTTTTGTTTTTATTAGCTCATGTAACCTACAAAAACACACAAAATATAAGTCAAACAAATATCTAACTAAAATAAGCAAATTAATGTTATTCTAGTCTAAACAAAAGTACAAATTAAAGATCTATAATTACACTTTTATGGTGTAATCAGTGAGACACTCAATGCCAAGCGAAACTGAGAAGGCAATCTATGTGTTGGCCCAATAACCGAATAGTAGCAGTACCGAACAAAACCATCATTCCTTCGAAATTAGTAGCTCGTACAATTAGATCCGTACCAAGGAAACCAATCCCGAGGTGCCAAACACCATTCTCCCATAACATCGAAGGAATGGATCCACCCAAAAAGTTCACACCACCAAAGTTCACACTGTACGATGGGAAATTAGATCCGGGATCATTAGGAATCATTTGGACGCACTTATGTGCTTGGTGTTCCCATCGAGTTTCGGGGATCTTGGGTTGAAGTAGATTGATCGGCTTCCCGTGGGATCAATTGGAGCCTTCTACTAGTTTACTGAGTCATTCGTAGCTCGGTTTATCATAAACACGAAAGTGCCAAAGGGTGTTTGCTCTCTTCTAACACTCTGAAAGGGAAATAATAAATAATTCCGCAATTACAACAAGCATTATTGGAAGATGTATAATGAGATTGAGGAGTGTTCTAAAGAATTAATAGTGGCTAGCTACAAGCTTAGACCGACTCCTAGAGAAATACTTTGGGAAGATCTGATGCTCAACTTTTTGGGTTTAAATGTCCTCTTGGCTGGAGAATGACGTCCAGCAGGTCAACTCCCCACAACAAATGGTCATTCAAAAAGCGAAAGGAAGGCTCGGTTGATTACGAAAGCCAAGTAAAGCAAGGGATCAATGTGATTTTCAAGGAACCAATGTACAAGCTCCTCGCCCGAATTCGAGATAAGCCATATTTTAATAAGTCCGACCCTAAAAAAACTTGAGTAGAGGAAGCCGAGGCTAAACATAACCTCAGGTTCAATCGGAGCAATGAAGAAACTAACAACACCTTAGAGGAAGACCTTCCGATAGGCACTATTCACATGATAGGGGGCACAAATCACCCTAATACTGATAATAGAATTCGGGGAGAGATTCGCATTATCAGACAAATGCACGAGGTCCTCATGGTCCAATCAATGGCTAAAGAGTCGAGGTAAACAGTGTCCTAATTAGAGAGCATCACATTCTCCTAAGCCGACCTAGAATGAGTCCAACACCCCCACGCTGATCCTTGGTCATCCAGCTCAAGATCAACAATTATGAAATGAAAATATCCAGCTCAAGATCAACAATTATGAAATGAAAATGATCCTGGTGGACACAGGAAGCTCTATTGAGGTAATGTATTATAACATATTCAAATGACTCAAACTATCACAAGTAGACTTAAAACCCGCACGATCCCTTCTAGTCGGGTTTAACTTTTAGTCTCATTGGCCCTTGGGAATTATAACCCTCAAAATTCTAGCTGATTTTCAATAGCTGGTGGCAGAGTTTGTTGTAGTTGATATACCTTTCCCATATAATGCAATCTTTGGCCGAGATTGGTTGCACATGATGAAGGGAGTGGCTTCAACATTGTACCAAGTTATCAAATTTTTCCACCCCTCGAGGTGAGAAAACCTTTTATGGAGATCGGTGGCAACCAAACAATGCTACTTCGCTACGATATCCTAAGGCGGCTATGAAAGAAGTGTAGTTGATTGAGGAAGAGCACGAAGTCCAAGAGGATGTCGGAAGGGACCTAGAAGCCAAGGTTGTGGAGGACCTGATACGCTACGAACTAGACGAGCCAAGCTCAGACCGTTTATTTCTCATTGGTGCAAACCTAAATGAACAAGATAGAACCAAGCTAATTCATTTCCTTACAGCTAATATCCAAGTCTTCGCATCGACACCCTATGAGATACCCGGGATAGACCCCAGTTTCATCAAGCATGAGTTGAACAACCTCCCCGAGGCCCACCCAGTGAAATAGAGGAAAAAATCTGAGGCCACGAGAGGGTGAGAGGGCTAGAGGTCCCTCTCTCTTGTTTTCCACCTCTTGATAGATAGGAGAAAAGCTAAAAAAGGTAAGTGGAATAACAGAGGTTCTTTACTCGAGCTGATTGTCCAATACAGTTGTGGTAAAAAAAATTGGCAAGTGGAGAGTCTGCGTTGACTTCACAAGTCTCAACTGAGCCTATCCAAAAGACTATTTTTCTTTGCCAAAAAATGATCAATTGGTGGATTCTACTTTAGGTCATGCCCGAATGAGCTTCTTGGATGCATACCGAGGTTACCACCAAATAGTAATGCACGAGCTCAATCAAGAGAAAATTGCATCATCACCACGCATGACATATTCTGCTACAAGGTCATGCCCTTTGGGATGAAAAATTCTAGAGCCACATATCAAAGAATGATCACCAAATGTTCAAGCCAATCATGGATAAAATCATGGAGGCCTACATAAATGATATGGTGGTTAAGAACAAAAAAGAGTCGAACCATGTGAGGGACCTAACCAAGGTATTCACAATACTCAAAAAAATACAAGTTGAGGTTGAACGCGGCTAAATGAGCCTTAGGGGTAAACTCGAGGAAATTCCTAAGACCCTTGGTGACATGACAAAGGATAGAGATAAATCTAGAGCAAATTATGGCAATCAACGACTTTGTTAGCCCAAGGACTGCGAAAGAGATTCAAAAAATGACCAGAATGGCAGTAACACTTAACCTGTTCGTCAGTAAGTTCTTTGACAAATGTCGTCCATTTTTTTGACCTTCTTCACAAAAATACAATTTTTTTATGGAATGAGGAATGTGAGCTCGTATTCCACCAGTTTAAGAAATATTTAACTAAACCACCACTTATTTCCACACCGAACGAGGGAAAGTTTCTATACGTCTACCTCGCCATCTCCGAACATGCCATTAGCTTTGTACTCCTAAGGGAGCTAGATCGAAAGTAACACCCGATCTACTTTGTTAGTAAGACATTTACGGACGGACAAACAAGGTACCTGCCGCTGAAAAAGTTTGTGCTGGCCCTTGTTTTAACTTCACAGAAACTCATGCATTATTTTCAAGTACATCCCATTGCCGTATATATTGAGTTTTTGCTCAAAGACATCTTATCCAAAGAAGACATGTCCGGACGACTCTCCAAACAGGTTGTTGACTTTTGGATTCGAAGTTGTAATCCCGCTGGAGGTCGGTCTGCCTATAATATGAACCAAAACATACGGTGTCAGTCATAACGCGAAAGTCTTAGCTCGAGACCTCAATATTTTGATGAACGAAGAGAAAATGCACTAATACAAATGACAAACTACCGTAAAATACACAACTTCAAGTTCTAGTCTTGCTGGGACAAGCACCTCCGTGAAGCTATTGTTATGAAGCAAGCTTGGGAGGATCTTGCACTGGAGCTCGGTTGAGAGCTTACTGAACGTTGACACTGACCGAGCGAAAGCAAGTATCATTGCATAGTTATCGCTCTATAGCAAGCTTGGTAGGGTAACTGCGCTGAAGCTTGGTCGAGGGGCAACGATCAGCGATGATCCCGAGGCATAACAGGGGACAAAAGGTAACTTGCATAGCGAAATTTCTTCTTACAGCTTCCATGCCTGGATTGAGACGTCAACATCATGATGGTAAGCTACCAACCAGGTCTTAAGAGCATGGCTAGGTCAGTCGCCTACTCACTGACACATCAATCAACACGTCCAGGTACGCGCCGAACTGTGCTATATAAAGCCAACCCTTATTCTCTAAGAGGTATGCGAATTCAACTCCAAAAAGCTATACTCTCTATTTATATTGACCGTCTGGTCACCTAGTTTGACCGTCGGAGAGTTGTTTCTCAAAAACAGCTCTGGCGGCCGAACACAATATTTTTGTGTCGCAACTAGGCCGCCACAACCATCAATTATCTGCAGTCACCTTCAACCGCCACTGTCCCCAACGCAGGTATTTATCCTCGATTTCCTCTCATTCCTTTCTCAAACTTACACCCCACAAGAATAATCAAACAAATATAAAATTTTCATCCAACGATAAAAATTAACTATTTAAATTTGAGATAATTTAGTTGGATCCACACAAATACTCCACTTATTTCGTTGCCACGTACATTTTTCACAATCA
>CM018892.1:12577694-12587694 GCA_009663005.1 Actinidia chinensis
TCCAATGGGCTGGAGGGGGAGATTGTTGAGTCCAACTCACATATTGGGCCCAAGCCCAATTGGCTCACATGGAGTGTCCATGTGAGAGTGAAACTCTCAAGTTAAATAGAACTCTTGAAAGAATTATCTCTTGAAGAGTTAGTTTTGAGTTAGGATATATTTTCCTAGAGAGAATAGAATAACAATTAAGTATTCTATTAGAAATCTACTACCTCCTTTCGTTAATCTATAAAAGGGAGAGTAGGATACTGAGACTTTTGTGCTGAGAGTGAGAGGCAAGACAGATAGAGATTATGAGAGAAAGACCGAGTCTCCTCCTTCATAATCATCTTCGTTTAAATGTGTGTGTCTATATTATACAATAATGGAAAAAAGACAACGTCCTAATTGTAGGGAGATCCACAATTAGGCAAATAACACTGCAATGGCAGGGATGAGAAAAGCTACGGTGCCAATCCACTTGTACTCTTCCGGAAGATCATTTCCTATGGCCGCCAAAGTTCCGGCAGCACAAGCAATGGCTCCAAACTTTGCTAGCACCCTCGTTGCCGTTTTCCATTTACTGCGGAGTGAGATAGCAGTCAGACTGGCTATGAATCCCGCAGCATTAGCGGCCTTTGGGAAATGGGTGGAGCTACTGTAAACAACTGTGGCAGAGATCGCGAGGACTATCTCTGCCAATTTCACCCATTGATCCGTCAATAGACGTTCTTGTAAAATCGGATCCATAGTAGCAGTGCCATCTCCATGAATATCATTGAGATTACTTCCAACGTCAATGCAGACCGATGCATTGCCAACAAATGGAAACTTAGCTTGAGAGGACGAGCTGGCATAACCAGCCGAAGGAGAGGTTCCGAGGCCTGTCTCTCCCACTTTCATCCATTGATTTGTCGTTCGATGTGCTTGCGAAAGCGGGTCCATAGTAACAGTGCCATCTCCATGAACCATGTCAACGCGATTCGTAATTGACCCACCATCAAGTGCAAACCAAGCTTGAGAGGACGTGGCACTCGAAGAGTACTCTGCTGGAGATTTATTGAGTTGATTTGAGTTGGCATAACCAGCCGAAGCAGAGGTTCCCAGGACTGTCTCTCCCACTTTCATCCCTTGATCCATCGTTCGACGTGCTTGCGAAAGTGGATTCATAGTAGCAGTGCCATCTCCATGAACCATGTCAACGCACACCGTCGGATTCGTAATCGCCCCGCCATCAAATGCAAACCAAGCTTGAGAGGACGTGTCACTCGAAGAGTACTCTGCTGGAGAATTATTGAGTCGATTTGAGTTTGCATAACCAGCCGAAGGAGAGGTTCCGAGGGCTGTCTCTCCCACTTTCATCCATTGATCCGTGGATCGATGTGCTTGCGGAAACGGATCCAGACTAGAAGTGCGATCGAGTTCAGACCAAGCTGGATAAGACGTGTCACTCGAAGAGTACTCTGCTGGAGAATTATTGAGTAGATTTGAGTCATAACTGATGGTGTTACTCTTCTTCCAGCAATGGTTGCATGACTTGCACAAGTAATGAGTAGAACATGAGTAGGGGTCGGTTCCTTTACAGTGTGGGCATAGTGGATAAATTTCAAAGAAACGAGTCCCTATGAAAGATCAAAAGATTCGAAACAGTTAGAGGTGGGTTGACACTACAAATATTGTTCCAAACAATATGCAAGGAAAATCCTATCATATATCGGAGCATATCATATATACAATACAATAATAATAATTGAGAAAGAGTTCAATTGAGCATGCCAACTATTTTTTTCAAAAAATATAATTTTATGTCATTTGTACAAATTAAGGTATTACATATGCAATGAATTGTACACTGAAGTATAAAAGTGGCCTGCCAAATGTATCATTTCATATTAAATTGGTAATAAATACTACACCTCTACTACTGTTTCAATTTAAAAACGTTGTTTGGACTTATATAAAAACTTGTTTTTTTTCTCATCACACTCGCACTATCGCACCTTGCCACAAATTGGATAAAGCATTTTGTGCGGTAGAAGTTTGGAAAGTGTTGAAGAAGTAAACTTCTGATTGTTGTTGATCTATGTGTGTATTCATAATGGGCACTAATTTTTATGTTGGAGAGAAATTTGACTCGTATAAGAATTTGTCATCCAATGTTAAACAAACTTAAAGAAAGAGACCATTTTCAAAGACGATATGTATGCCCATGTCTGGTGCTCGCGATTCAAAAAACATACCCATATGTATGTGGGAGTATTTAAATTCAGATATTCAAACTCCAAAACAAATAGAAACAAAAATTACCAATTGGTAAGGTCGACTTTGAGACAGGAAACTAGACTATGGAAGAACACTTTTCGAATGAAAATCCTCCTTGGTATAGTCCATATGAATATAAATATGAAACAACAAATGAAATAATTGATGAAGAGAAAAAAAAATAAAAAGAGGCCGTGCAACGCACTGGGCAACACACTAGTAGATAAAGTAAAATCTCTCTTTGGGAATTTCTTTCTCATCTAAGTATTGATCAAAAGCATCTAAAAGCTTACTTGTAGAATGCCATAGAGAATTTTCGTTGCCTAGAAGCCCCCTCCATAGTGACTGAAACATCCTTGCGCTTATCTGCTCCAGTTCAAACCTGTCCAATACATCCTCTCGTGAAACACTCATCTCTCTGTCTTTCAGTAGATTTGTCAGCTCCAATTGAAACCTTCTTACTGTTAGTTGCTTTTGCATCCCAACATGGCTAATTGCATACAAGTTAAGAGCTGCTAATGATTCATCTCCTTCTTTGTAATTTCCTCCTTTTGACTTTTTGTTTTTTTTTCTCTCTTTCCACGAAATAACACAAAATTTGTTGGGGCATCAAAAAAATCAAACAACGCGTTTTGACTAACACAAACTTCCAGCCTCAGAGGGCCACATAACCTCGACATCTAGAAATATGCAAAGAAAATATCTATTGTATTCATTATTGGTCGATTTTTCTTCGATCCTTCTGTTTTTCTTTGGTTCCTTTGGAAAAGTCTTTGGTAGCAGCCAGCGGGCCTGTGAATTTTCTTTATAAAAGTAGATCTGTCTTTATCTCGCTCGCTCTCGAAAAGCCAATCAAGGCAACAACTATTATGTTATTATCTAGGAAGTTTCGTGTATGAAGAAAAAACACCAAAGTTGAATTTTAAAACTGCTTGTATTTTTTAACTTTGGAGTTAAGGCATCAAAATTTCCTGGAAGAAAATATTGCTCAATTATCTCGCTCTCTCCTCCTCTCTCTCCTCTCTGTGGAATACATTATTACACATCCCAGGCATAGTATATTGTGATGGCACGATAATTTCACTCATTTGTTACTCTCAATGGAAAAGCAGCAGAGCCTTCATTAAAAGTTCTCTATTCGATCATTTATATATCCAGAGGTGTGTGCGTTCAACTTCATCGAAAGAAATCATCATTTCAGGTTTCAGCTTATTTCTCACCACAGCTTTAGCTGCCGTTCTTCCCCTAATTCCATAAGGCATGCAGGGGCAGACATCGGGTCGACAAAGTATCTTCAAGGCCAGCCATTCTCTTTTAATTTGTCTTTATAGATATCCATATGTTGCCTTCTCGGGGGCGTTTAGCGCATTGTTCATCCACAAGAAGCCCAAGATGGCAAGACTGTGCCGGTATTATTCCATGGTAGCCATGGCATCCGCGATTGTGTTAACGATATGCGCCAGTCTCTCGCAAACATCTTAAAAGCCGGAAAGCCTGAGCGATGACGGTGAAAGAACTTTCATGGAAAATGAAATAGAAAAGAACAGAAAGGGTGCAACAATCTCTATTTCTAGGGCTATTGTTTGAGATGATCGTTTTGTTTTGCACTCTTTATGGGGCTTTTTCTGAATCCTGCTTAGTGTGTATTGGCTCAATTACTGTAGACTTTACTGTTCTATGATCACCTGATAGTTATGTAATGTGCAAATTAATAAAATTCTATTTCCATCTATGCATAAGATGTGTTAAGCATGTACATAAGGGGCAAAGTCTATTAATTATGATCAATTGTAGGAAATGTTACAATGATTGTGGTGTATGTTATAATTAATATGGTGAATGTTATAAATGGTGTGTATGATAAAACATTAACAAAATGTGTTACACGTTGTTGTAGTAAATGTTGCGAGGTAAAAAAAAAGTTTTTTTTTGTCAGTTACAATTGGTTTTGGTGCATGTTATGATCGTTTGTGATAATGTTATACTTCCCGTACAAATGGAGAATTTTTCTGATGAATATGAACAAGTCTCTCAAAGTCTTAGCATTATACATCAAATTTTCTTTCTTTCATCCCTTAAATTTGGTGTATTTGTAGAAACTTCAATTTATATTTCAAGTTTGAGATATTTCTGAGAGAGAGAGAGCATTGAAATTGTGAAAAAATACAGCTGCTTTCCCACGACGAGGGTTGGATTGTTCTTCCATTATTTGTACTAATTTCTTAAGACAGTAGAGAAGACGATCCAAGTATTTGCACATTAAGAAGAGCCAACAAGCTTTTTACAATTTTTTGAGTCTATAGAAAGAAGCCCAATAGGCGTAGGATAAGAGAGACAAAAATTACTTGTATATAAATACTTCACAATTACAATCTCTTGTTCACATCGTGCGGTAAGACGAGACTTGTACGGTCAGGTATCTTGGCAACTCTTGAGCCGACTACAATAGGGCTTCTTACCTGGTGACGGCCGTCTGACCAACATAGCTCTCCAAATACATAGCCTTTCGGCAGGCCATCTCTCTTTGCCTTGATAGTCAAAGTAAAGCTCTTCTCCTCGCCAATCTTGTCAAATCTCAAAGTTTTTGGTTCCAGCAAAACCGAAACACCTTGTGGCTGGCGTATGTGGGCTGCATAGGTAGCCGGTGAACCGAGTGGTTGGAGAGGTTAGGGACGGTTATTGAGGGGTAGTTGAAGTTGAGGAGGCTGGCATTATTGGGACAGCTATAGTTTACTTCAGAAACTTCCTTTATCATACTATGGTTGTAACCGATAGCGCAAAGGAAGTCCAAGTAATCAGTGGGGATCAAATCGTACACCAAGCCAGGGTCTGAGGCACGTGCTGCTCTTATATGCCCGGCTCCATAACTGAATGGTGTTGCCATAACAGAGGACCGATCAAGCATTGGATGTCCGGTGTTGTCTCTTGTCCTCTCTGTGGATGTACAAAGGAGTAAACCATTATAGGAGGCAGATATTTCCAATTGGAAACATAGTGTATTGAAAAGAACACTTAACAATGCTAGCTATACCAATGAGTTAAACCATGTGTGTGGACCGTGGGGATGGGCTCCCTGATAAAACGGGTCACACCCATATGATATGGCTCAGTATGTATCATTTCACTATGGTGTGAAAGTTGAACCATAATTTTATACCCCCACAATACTTGGTACTCAGAATTTTTATCTGAAAACTTACATAGAAAGCGGAATGTGAGGAAAAATGTCATTATATTATGGTCCACATCACACCAACTTCGAATGCAAGTTATGGGTTATTTTTGGAGAAAATTATGGGTACAAAGCATTTCTGTTTCATCCGCAAGCTGAATCACGTAATTTTATTGAAGAGTGTAATTATGTTGTGCCTTATTAAACAATATATATATACAATACGATGTTCCTAATCTTAATGTAATCGGTTTTAAAGAAATTTTCCAACCTCCCTCTCAATTGACTTAAATTTACAAAACAATACCAGTAGAAAATCATTTCATTTACATAAATTTTTAAAAATTAAGTAGGGGTAGTGTTTTCCAACTTTTAAATGCTAAAGAAAGGAGAGGCTAAGATTGTCGTACCAGTCGTCAAGATTGCTGATTTTATGGCAGCAGGACTCCAATCAGGACGAAGTTTCTTAAGAAGGGCAATGACTCCGGAAACATGAGGACAAGTCATAGATGTACCCATCCAATGTCATGTAGGGTATTGTTTGGTTTTCGCCGATATATTGTGCCTCTGAGTAGGCAGCTATGATACCTACTCCCGGTGCAACAATATCAGGCTGAAAGAAAAAAAAAAAGTATGTTGAGATAACAGTTTTGGTGGACAAAAGAAACCCCATAAAAAGGGGAACACAATCAATTTCTGATTGTAACTAGTACCTTGAGAATCAATAGCATTCCCAGGGAAACAACAAACAAGTCAAAGAGGCAGCAGGAAACGTGGTTAACCATACAGTTCTGAATCGATAGCCATTTTAATCAAAGGGTAGCAATAGAGCCCACGGAGACCAAGATAGGAGGAATGGGAGGCAGCCCACCGTCACAATATCAGATCGGATTCCAACGAGTCCATAGAAGTGATCAAACAAAGAGAGTTACAGACGCCAAAAAAGCCCCAAAGTGTACCTGCTAAAAAGAAAAAAAGAACCCTATATGGAAAAGACAAACGGAGATAGCCGCAACGATGGCAAGGTAGGGGCAGAAACCATTCAGGAAAACCCCAGGCTCATGCAGTTGGAGACTATTCACCGCCGAGCTTGGAAAATAACTGCTCCTGGCCTTCGCAGTCATATGCACAGCTATAGGAAGTGAAGGTTCCATCGTCTTTGACTCACCCATTTAGGAACGGGAAGCTCCTTACTTGAAAGAAAAGGAAGAACTAGGAATGGGGGCACTTTGGTGCCATTCCCAAGTCTGCCTAATGAAGGTGATCATAAGCCGAGATCATAAAGAGCATATAATGATTGGACTGCCCCGTCAAGCTTCGCGATTGTGCTGCTAACATGGACGATGCCATTAAGATGATTGTCCCATAACAATATGAAAAATCAAATAAGTTTGTGTATTTGGACCTGTGGATTAGAAATTTAATTCCTAATTCAATTAGGAACTTTCTTACTCTATTCATCTATAATCGTCATGTTTACCTTCGTTTATTCTCTTAATTTTCCTTTATTCATTTTCCTAATTTAGGTTATACTTTGTATTTATATTTGAGTAGAGTGGAAGAATAAAATTTAAGCTTCTAAATTTCTTCTTGGTATCAGAGCACTAAAACAAAAAACTAGCCTCCAAACTGCCGTCAAAGCAGCCCAAACCCTAACAGCCCCACCCGGCACAGCCTCTCAAAGCACTACATACAAAAAAAAAAAAACTAACAAAGCCTACAACCAACCACAAGTCCCCTGCCCACTGCACCATCAGCCCTGCCCCTGCAACATGCAGCAAGCACGCACTGTGGCCGCACGTGCCGTGTGTTAGTCCCAGAAAGCAACCCACTCAGCCCCACACCAATAGCCCTGCCCCTGCAACCTGCACGTGCAAGCCAACACGCACTGTGCAGCCTGTGCCGTGTGTAGTCCAGAAAGCAACCACACAGCCCCCCCCTGCAGTTCCCCTGCCCTCCTGACCACGCAGCCCCGCAGCCACGCAGCCCTTCCGCTGCACCGTACAGCCCCTGGCAGTCTACCCCATTCCAGCCTATGCAGCCCAGTCCCACAGCCAGCTAGCTTACAGTCCATGCCTACCCGCCCAGTCCAGCCATCAGCCTGTTGCAACCCCGTCGCTGTGCAGTTCTAGCCAGCCCGTCCAGCCAACCAGCCTTGCAGCAAGGCCTGTGCACGCCCATCCAGCAGCCAGCAGCCCCACCACCAGCACCCCTTCTCCTGACTCACGCAGCCAGTCCAGCCAGCCCACAGCCACGCAGCCCAGCCCAGCCCCTGCATTTGGGCAGTCTAGCCACGCCGCCTAGGTATGATGCTCTTCTAAAAAAAAGAAAAAAGAGTACAATGTCTGATAATTTACGATTGGTTCTTGGTGTTGCGGTGATGGCTGACTCACTCAAAGAAGTTACCACCCCAGCCCTATGTTCCGGTTCTTAGACCATTTCCATTCTCTTCTCATTCTCACCACTTCAACTGTTACGACGTGTTGTTGATGAAAAGAACTTTCATGCTTGGTCTCGTTTGTTTTCATCTTTACCTGTGGTGACGCGCAAGACCCGTTGGTTCTGGAAAGGAACCAAAACCTGCTGAATCGATCCCAAGTTTATGAATGGGTTTCAGTAATTGTATTATCTTGGGCTGGATGTTCAACTCGAGGTAGGATCGAGTCTATTCAGCATGTTTATTTAACCATGATACTGTCCATGGGTTATGGCTGCATTGACCCATATGTTGACCCCATACCCGCAATGAGTCCGGATTTTGAACTAGCCGAGAGATCTCTCATTCCTCTCCAGACGTTCCTAGGACTCTCTATTTTGCCGATTATTTTGGATATCTTCAGACTAGATGGGAGGAATTAGCTCAATCCGAGCCACTCAGTGATTTTTTTCCTAGTGATGGAGCCGTTGAGTCCAAACGCCTTGATCTCGACATACATATCAGTTTTTGATGGGGTTTGAAACCTGAGTTCGAACTTCTTTCGCCTCAGATTTTAAACACATCACCCTCCTTCCCTTTCTGAGGCGTTTGCTATAGTGGATGGTGAGCGCGGAGCGTCGTCTTTTACCATCTCTTTCACTCCCGAGTCCTCCTCCTATTGTTCTAGACCGATGGCATTTTGCTTCCTTCAGGGACGCACTTATATTGTCAGCACTGTCCAAGCCCGGTCACCCCTCATTGATGCGTTGTTGGTTCTCCATCCTGAGATGAAGCAGCAGTTTTCTCGACCTCGTGGGGGTGGTCTGGGGGCGGACGTAGTGGGGGCCGAGTAGAGGCACTCTCCGACTGGCGCTATGCTGAAGTGAACCCATACCTGCTAATTTACCTGCTCAAACACTTCAGCTCCAGATTGCTCAGGCTGCAGTCACACTTGGATTAGCTACTGCCTCCCAGTCTCTGGCCCCACAGCCGCTATAGTGTTGGGCAGAGACGCCTACCGCTCTTCATGTAAGTCAGGTCCACCCCCTTGGCTTTTGATTCAGGAGCAAATAATCATATGAACTGGTGAGGCTTACTACCTTTACCTCACCTGTTACTTCTTTCATCATCAGTTTGTATTGCTTATTGGATCATCCATTCCCATTCGTATCAGGGAGTGCTCGTTTTAGCCTCCGATATTACCTTTCATCTGTATATTATACCTCATTTTGCCATAATCTTCTTTCTGTTGTCGTCTTGCAAGATCTTACTTGGGCTGTTGTTTTTCTTACGCATCTCATGCTTCTTGCAGGACCTGACTTCGAAGAGATTTTGTCAAGGGGTATGAGCGTGATGACTATATAACTTTGGGGATCCTTTACCATCGAGTACGGGTCATCTAGCCTTCATGTTTTCTCTCCTCCATGTAGAGTTCATCTGTTGGAAGTTCTCTGGTTTAAAGTCGTCTTTTTTTTCGTTTTCAACACCTGAGATTGTGTGCATTGCTCGGTTAGGGCATGCTACTTTTCAATATGTCTGTTGGTTTTTCCCTCGTTCATAAAGCATGTCAAAAATTTAATTTTAACTGTGCTGTTTGTGGTTAATCTAAGCATACGCGTGCCTCTTTATTCCTCGATGGCATCGTGCGCCTAGTGCCTTTGACCTTATGACATTCAGATGTATGGGCCGTCTCCAGTTACTGCCCTCCTTCAACACCGCTACTATGTCACCTTCATAATGATTACACTCGTTGTACTTGGGTCTACCTATGCGCATAAATCTGAGGTCTTTTCTCAACTTTACTCACTTCCTACAAATGATCCAAACCCCATATAACACTGTTGTGCGTAACTCAGGTCATAATGGTCGAGATAATTCACGAATGAGTTTCGTGCGGAACTTAATAAAAGTGGTATACTCCCACCAACTTACATTCCTTAACCCCTGAGCAGAATGGGTAGCTGAGCGTAAAATCGTCATATATGTCAGTGGTTCGGTGTCTCTACGGGGTAGAGGGTACCTAATATTTTGGCACATGGCAGTTCTCACTCGTACCTACCTTATCAATCGGACTCACGTCGGGTATTACAAGCAAGGCTCCTCTCCATGTCCTTCACCTGCTAGTACCCTATGTCCTATTATCCCCGTTCTTTGGTGCACATGTTTTGTTC
>CM018892.1:12590194-12595194 GCA_009663005.1 Actinidia chinensis
TGTGCAGCCTGTGCCGTGTGTAGTCCCAGAAAGGCAACCACACAGCCCCACCACCTGCCGTTCCCTGCTTGGAACCACGCAGACCCAAGAGCCACGCAAGCCCTCGCCTCTGCACAGTAACAGCCCCTGCAGTTCTACCCCATTCCAGCCTGTGCAGCCCCGTCCACACGCCAGCTAGCCTGTACGTCCAGGCCTACACGCCCAGTCCAGCCAGGACAAGCCTGGTTGCAAACCCCCCCAAAAGGCCGTGCAGTTCTAAGCCAGCCCAGTCCAGACAACCAGCCTGTGCAGCCAAAGCCAAGGCCTGTTGCCAGCCCATCCAGGCAGCCACGGCAGCCCACACCAGCAAGCAGACCCCTTCTCCTGACATCGCAGCCCAGTCCCAGCCGCCCACAGCCACGCAGCCAGGCCCAGCCCCTGCATTGCAGTCTTCTGCCACCGCCGGCACTAGGTTTATGATGCTATTCTAAAAAAAAAAAAAAGATACCCAGGTGTGATTCAATTACGATTGCGGTTTGGATTGTTGCGGTGGGATGGCTACTCACTCAAACTTGACAGTTACCCCAGCCATATAGTTCCGGTTCGGAGACCAGTTCCAGTTTCTCTTTCTCATTCTCAAACAGATTCAACGTGTTACGAGCGTGTTGTTGAAGGGAAAGAACTTTCATGCTTGGTATCGTCGTTTCAAGCTTTACCTTGGTGGAAACGCAAGACCCGGGGATTCTGGAAAGGAACCAAACCCTGCTGATGAATCTGATCCCAAGTTTGATGAATGGGTTTCAGTAATTGGGGTATTATCTGGGCTGGTGTTCAACTCGATGGAGGATCGAGTCTATCACATGTTTATTGTACAATGATACTGTCCATGGGTTTAATGGAACTGCATTGACCCAGATGTATGCCCATACCCGCAATGAGTCCCGGATTTTGAACTATACGAGAGATCTCTCATTCTCTCAACTTCTTAGGACTTCTATTGCCGATTATTTTGGAATCTTCAAAGACTAGATGGGAGGAATTAGATCAATACGAGCCACTCAGTGATTTTCCAGGAGGAGCAGTTGAGTCCAACGCCTGGCTGTTTTTATAACGTCGACATACATATCAGTTTTGATGTTTTGAAACCTGAGTTCGAGATCTTACGCACTCAGATTTTTTAAACACATCGACCACCACCTGCCTTCCCTTTATGAGGCGTTTGCTATAGCGCGGATGGTGATCAGCGGAGGCGGCGTCTTTTACCATCTCATTCACTACCCGAGTCCGTGATATATTGTTCTAGACCAGATGGCATTTGCTGCTTTCAGGGGACTCACTAGTACTTGTCAGCATGTTGTCACAAGCCCGGTCACCTCATTGATAGTTGTTGGGTTCTCATCCTGAGATTGCGCATGCGTTTTCTCGACCTCGGGAGGTGGCGGTGGGGAGCGGTACGTAGTGGGGGGCCGAGGTCGAGGCACTTCCGAATGCGTATTGACTGAAGTGGGAACCCCATACCTGCTATTTACCTGACTTCAAAAACTCAGCTGCCAGATTGCTCAGCTGCAGTCCACACGGGGATTAGCTATCTGCCTCGACACCAGTCTCGGCCCCACAGCCGCTATAGTTGCAGAGACTACCCCACCGAATCTTCATTGGATTAAGTCAGGTCACCCCACTTGGATTTTGGATTCAGGAGCAAAAAGATCATTGTATGACAGGTGAGCTTACTACCTTACCTCACCTGTTACTTCTGTTCCTCAATCAGTGTGTATGCTGAGGATCATCCATTCCCATTCGTAGTGTCTAGGGAGTTGCTCAGTTTACTCCTCGTACTAAATACCCTTCATCTGTATATATGTACCTCATTTGCATACTCTTCATTTCTGTTATCGTCTGCAACAAGATCTTAATGTCTGTTGTTTTATTACCATAATAATTGCTTCTTGCAGCGCCTGACTTCGAAGAAGATTATGGCAAGGGGTATGAGCGGGATGTGGACTATAATTACATTGGGGCTCCTTTACAATCTAGTACGGTGTCTCTAGCAGTTCATGTTTTCTCCCTCCAGTGTTAGATCACTGTTTTAAGTTCGTCTGGTTATTTTTTAAGTCGTCTGTTATTTTCGGGCCACACTCTGAGATTTGTAAGCCTGCTCGTAGAGCATGCTAACTTTTCAATATTATGTTGGTGTTTTCCCTCGTTCAATAAGAATGTCAAAAATTTAATTTTAAATGTCGACTGTGTTAGTGCGTTATTCTAAGCATACTTGGGGTCACTCTTATATCCTCGTATGCATCGTTCAGCGCCTAGTGCCTTTGACCCTTATTCATTAGATGTATGGGGACCAGGGTTTCTCCAGTTACTGCACTCTACTCAACACCTAGCTACTATGTCACCTATAGATGAGTACACGCGTTGTACTTGGTTCTACCTTATGCGTCATAAATCTGAGGTCTTTTCTCACTGTAATCACTCCTACAAATGATCAAAACCAATATAAACAATGTTGTGCGTAACATCAGGTACGATAATGGTCGAGGAGTATACTCACGAATGAGTTCGTGCGGTGAACTTAATAAAAGTGGTATACTCAAAAAACTTACAGTCCTTACACACCTGAGCAGACATGTGGGTAGATGAGCGTAAAAATCGCATATGTGTCATGTTGAGTTCAGTGTCTCTTACGGGGTATGAGGGTTTACCTAAGTATTTTTGGGCAACATCGGCAGTTTCTCACTGCTACCCCTTACCTTAGAAATCGGACTCCCAGTCGGGTATTACAAGGCAAGCTCTGCTCCATGTCCTGCTCAGCCTGTGAGACCCTATTTCCTATTATCCCCAGTGTCTTTGGGGCAACTGTTTTTTGCTTCAAAAATCGGAGCCCCACCCGCTACCTAAGCTAGTGATAGTGAGAAGGCGCGCTACGCCAGTACGTTGTATCTTCCGCGTGTGTATCCCGATGTATCCAAGGGGTATAGGTGTTTGGATCCTGCTAACAGTTCGTCAATGCACATCACTCGTTTTAGATGTCACGGTTTTGGAAAATGTTCCCTTTTTTCTCACTTTGACCTCCTCTCCGAGGTTCGGTTCTAGAGATGCTTTCGACAGATGGACCCCATATCTCTCACCGGCCTGCTGTCATGATTCACGTAGACTTGAGCCATACTTATAACTCCATCACCTACTGGCTCCAGCCAGCCCCGATCGTAACTCTCAGGATAACCCCAGGTACACGTGCTCCGACTCCCTTGCCAGTGTGTCTATGTGCCGTCCACGGAGGTCAAGGTTGTCTCCTTACTTGTTAGTTGTAATGATATTCAGACCACACCTCGGCGCTTTACTCTCTCTCCAAAGCTATCGCCAAACGTGTTCGGCGATCCCCCTCCCGTTTTCTTCTTTTCAATAGTACTAATATACCTATTGCCCACAATAAAATTTGTTCTTAATCACGGCTTTCAGGATTCGCTATTAGATCTCTTCTTAGTGTCCAGGTGTGTGATTCGAATTTCCAATTCCACTCGCTACAGGTCTATGAGCGCTCTTCCAAAATCCTATTGTGGTGTATCGGCCCATGAAGGCAGGAGATGTGGAGGGCTCTTCAGCTAAATCGACTTAGAGGCATCTCGTTGCCGTATGTTCTTTTTGTTATTTTATTTTTTTTATTTTTTTTTTTGTTATTTTACCAGAAAGGAGGAAGCGCACTGTTGGGTGTAAAAGGTGTGTTCAGTTGTCAAGTACGTATATTGGCAGATGGCTCAGTTATCGATATAAGGGATCGTATTGTGCTAAGGGTTTTATCAGATTTCTTGGTAAGGATTTGGTAGGCTACTTTTGCCCCAAGTTGCGCCGACAAGAATTGTAAATACTCATTAGTGCTTTTGATTTCGCATGCTGCTTGTCACCGATGGCCCCTTCCCAATGGATGTCAAGACTCTTTCTTAATGGTGATCTCTCGAGCAGACTATATATATGGGCATCCAACCTCCAGGTTTTCGGGGTCAGAGTGAGCGGGGACACCGTATTAGGGGGGATATGTTTGCGCCTCCGAAAACCTAGTCTATGCGCCTTACGCAAGTCTCCCTAGGGCTGTTCCACGCCTTAAGTGAGGTGTCTTGTCATGGTTTCTATGCAGTGCCACTCAGATCATACTTGCTTATTCGTCGTCAATATCAGGAGTCGGTGCATATATTAATCTCAGTTATGTTGATGGGACATTTTTCACGGGGAGACAGATAGTGGCATAGTTTCAAGTGAAATGTGGGCTAAGAAATCTTTGGACATTAAGGATTCGGTCCTCTTATCGTTACTTCCTGGACTGACACGGGTTGCTCAGGTATCGTCATGGTAATCTCTCTCCAGCGGAAGTACTCTCTTGATCTCTTCAGAGATGACGGGGCATGCTTGGATGAGACCTGGCATCTACGCCTTATGGTACCAAAATTTGAAGATATCAGCCTGAGTTAGGGGAATTGATTGCCAGATCCATCATTATCAGCGGACTTGTGGGAGCCTCATTTTTGCTTGACGAATCACAGACACTGATCTCACATGGCATGAGTGTCAATATGTGAGCCAGTCTATGCACTCGCGCGGTACATCTCACCTGAGTTGATGTACCACATCTCCAGGTACTCGAAAGTCGTGTCAACGGTCGTGGGGATTGTTCTAATAGTCGGAGTCCAGTCAAAGTCGGTGCCTCGATCATGCTTTACAGCTGCTGATTTTGCGGGTCTAAGAGTGAATAGACGATCCACTTCTGGGTAGTTGGTACATTCCATGGTGCATCTATATCTGGAGAAGTAAAGAAGCAAGCAGTTGTCTGCGATCTTCTGCAGAAGCTGAGTATCGGCCATGGCTCAAGGAACAGTGAAAGGTAGAGTGGCTCGGTCTCTTCTAACTTGAGGTGGGTTTCTCAGTGACAACTCGCATTCTTACCTGTAGTTGTGACAAATAAAGTCAGCTCATTATGTTATCTGGCAGAATGTCAGTTCTTCATGAGAGAAACAAAGCACATGAAG
>CM018892.1:12795194-12797694 GCA_009663005.1 Actinidia chinensis
TTTCGTCTCTTTCTGGGTGGAAAAGGCAAAACTGGATGGATTTCTGGGTCAACCCCCAAAGCCGGCATTAATCTTGTCCGACATACTCCGCAGTGGGATATTGACAATGTACATCTTGGGAATGGCTATTCAACTCTATGGAGGACAGGATTTATCACATGTTTCATCTTATAATGACACCTGTTCAATTAGTTTTTGTGGACCGCTCAGTCAAGATGTTATCACAGCTCATCATGATTTCCGAATTTTTTGAGTTTAGTATCGGGAGATTGCCAGAGCTTCACAAGAGACCTTGGGACTTTCTTTTCTGTGGCAGATTTTTTTGGCTTCCTTCAGTCTCGTTGGGAGGAACTGGCACAGTATGAACCTTTATGATTTTTCCAGCTGCAACTTGCTATAAATTGTCTCCAGCGACTTTCCCGTCAGCAAATACATACCAGTTCTTGATGGTTTAAAACCCTGAATATGATCGCTACTTATTCAGATTTAAAATACTTCTCCCCTTACCATCCTTATATAGGCATTCGCCATTATTGATGGAGACGAGCGTCGTCGTCGTCTAATTCATGGCTTCACGCTTTCACACCTGCTATCTCCTCGTGATCCACACCTTTGTTTATCAGTATGGCGTTTGCAGCCTCTGGCTCGGGTCCTCGTCCTCCTGGTGGTACACCTACTGTTCCTATTGTGGAATTATTGGTCACATAAGAGAGGTGTTTTAAGCTTCATCCATAAGATTAAAAGGGAACATCCGTTTAAACGCACAGGGAAAGGTTTCCTCGCACTGCTACAGTTGCTTGGAACTCCCCTGGTCCATGGTCCTGATTATCCTCATATTCAGTCTCAGCTTGGCCTATTGCATCTCAGTTGGGGTCCCTGCTTTCAGGTCAGCACCCTCGTGGGTCTACTGCCACTCTAGCTACAGACAGGTACTCCCTACTTTGCCTTTCATCATGCTAGACCAGCCATCCTACTTGGGTTCTGGATTCTGGAGCCAATACCATATGACTGGTAAGTTATCCATTTTTTCGTCACATTTTGTTTTCCATAACAACAAACTGTTTTTCTTGTTTTGATGTCCACCTCTACTATCCAACATAGGGTGATGTTCTGCCTTTCGGCCTAATAGTCTCTCACTCTCTCACTGTTCTTCAATGTACCTAATTTTGCATTTAATTCTTCGTCAGTTAGTCTCTTGCAAATCTTCAATTGTGCTGTCATTTTCTTATCCGATTGTTGTTTCTTTGCAGGACCGGATTTCGAAGAAGATTTTTGGCAGGGGGTATGAGCACGATGGGCTGTATTACTTGGGGATCCTCCTTGTTGGCGATATGATGACCTCTAGCCTTCCTGCATCTGTTTTACCTAATTTTAAGTCGTTTTGTGTTTTTTCTGCTAAACGCCTACATTATGGCATGCACGTTTAGGACATGTCACTTTCGTACCTTGTCTTTTGTTTCCTTTATTAAAAAAGGCGTGTCATGATTGTCCTTTTCAATGTGTAGTTGTGAGTTCTCAAAACCACTCGTTCTAGCTATTTGCCTCGTATAAACGTACGTCCTATTCCCTTTCAGATTATTTCATTTCCGTATGTTTGGGGTTCCTCCCCAGTTCCTAGTGTTGTCTGGCACCGTTATTATGTTACATTTATTGCATTACACTCGTTGGCACATGGGTTATATTTGTTAAAGAAAAAATCTGAGTTTTACCACTTTTACTATTTCTCAATGATTAAACTCAATACAAAACTATTGTTCTGTCAATCTTCGTTCTGATAACGTCGGAATATGTATCGATGAGTTTCGTTCCGAACTAAGTCTTAAACAGGGTATTCCTCCAACAACTTACTTGTCCTTACACCCACTGAACAATGGTGTTTGCAGAACGCAGAATCGCTCACATTCACCATCCATGGCAACTGTCCCGATGTCTTCTTCTTCTTCGCGGATTAAGTGCCCAAACCTTTTTGCATATTGCCGTTCTTACAGCTGCATTCCTTCTTTAATCGTACCCTAGCCGTCTTTACCAAGGTAAAGCCCTCTTCACTTACTCCAACTCCAACTCCATCCAGCCCTACTCTATTCTCTTTCCCATCCTCCCTCGGGTTGTTTTTGGGTGTACATGTTTTGTCCAAAAATCGTCTTCCGACTCGGCACTAAACTTGATGATAAAGCGATTCGTGTGTCTTTTTGCTATTCTAACTATGGTCTAAAGATACCGGTGTTGATGACGCCTGTAATCTAACACTTGTTTCATTCTTTACGATGTTACCTTTTTGGGAAGATATTCCCATTCTTTGTGCAGATACGTCTTCCCCCCTGGGCCCTGATACAACGACTCTCCTACCAACTTAGAATGGGCTTGTTCCTCGTCTATGTCCTTTGTTTCACAATTCTCTCTGGTACCACCGGTCCCTCCTGCATCGGTTGCTCATGTGCCCCTCCAAAGTCTACCTCGTGCGAGCTCGCGCCTTCGGCCCCTCCTTCAACTCTCCTTCGGT
>CM018892.1:12807694-12810194 GCA_009663005.1 Actinidia chinensis
TTTAAATAGAATCACCCAAATTTCCATGTGTGTAATCTTTTTTTATAACAAGAGTTATCTACTCTTAATTTTTTGTAACTGAATTGTTGTTTTTACATATTTAGCCTTCTAGAGTCAATAAGGGTAAGCATGTATGTCATTAGTTGGGATGGATTTTTTGAAAGAATAAAAAAAATGGGACACAACTTTAAAAAAGCATTTACATCCAGTGAGGTGTTGATTTATATAATAATATTAGTAATTGTTCGTGTCTACGAGCACTACGTCAAAAAAAATATTTCTTAGGCGTAGAAGTTTTTTGTCTGCTTTGCTTTCTCGACGGAACTCTGTCCTTCTTCAATCTTACTCTGGTGTCGGAATAGTTTGAATTTTGAGATTTCGAATTCTGCCAATGATGGGAGCGCGACTATCGTGGGTGAGAAGTAAATAAATATAGATGAAGAAAAAAAAATCAAGAATTCAAAATGGATAAGGAAAAAAATCCAAGGAAAAGTTATGTATTCATATAATTAAAATCAAATCAAATCAAATCATATAAATAACCAAGAAATCAAAATAGATGAGGAAAAAATCTAATAAAAGACTAGCATTCGAAGCCTTCTGCTTTGGGTTCATCTTTCTTCACTTGCTCCATTCCTCATCAATTTGGCTTCCTCTGTTTTTATTTCTACCTGAACAAATACCATCCAAATCACTAAAAATAAGCAGCAAAAATCAGAAAAGTCAGCACTAGATCTGGTAAAATATTATTATTAATAATAAAATAAAATAAATCAAAAAATCTAACATGCGATAGTGGTGGTGGCGCCATTGTTAGTTCGAAGATGGTGGTTCTATCGTCGAAAACTTTGCTCTGATGCCCGAACAATCGATCAAGTACTAACTGCCTTAAAAAATAAAGCACAAAAAAGAAAAGAATGAGAAACAGAAACAGAATGGACACCCGACCTAACCCCCATCCTCGTATCTAGTGGCGGACTCAAGAATTTTGTCCAATGAAGGCGAAAAATACTCTTGAGCAATGCATATAGCTAAGAAGATAAATTTTAAAAAATAAAACTAATACGATAACATTCAAAATTCAATATACATAACAAATATTTCTTACACAAAACAACACTCAAAATGAATATGACAAACTACAACAATCCCCTTCGTTGTTTCATATTCTGAAATTTTTGCAAAATAACTTCATTGTTTATAGTGCCGAATATGTCTCTTTCAATATATGTCACCTAGCAATCATTTATCCACCCATCTTCTACGCAATTATGGAGTGAAGTCTTGATAATATTTATAGCAGAAAAAGTTCTCTCAACAGATGCAGTTGCAACTGGTATGATCAATGCCAACTTTACTAGACCAATTGATAGATAAAATCTTTCTTTATTTCAACTAATTTTTGTGCAATACCACTAATCCCCATCACTAGGTCTCAAGTTGATTATCAAGTATCATAAGCTGTAGTGGAAAAAAATCAGAAGATAAAACTTGGCAAACCGAAATAACTTTCTCTTATCAAAAGAAAAGAATGTAGAGTTTGGATCAAGAGATGTCATACATAATAATAACTATGTACTCACCTCATTAAAGCGGTTATTCAACTCTTGAAGTTGCATATCTACCCCCGTATAAAACAGTTCAACACGATAATGGTGAAGAAGTGTGGTTTCTTGAGTATTACGACGTGATCTTCCTCGAACTACAAATACGTCATCCATGTTTGGGATAATTATTCAATATTTATCACAAAATAAAGACACTTCATTCACCAAAGATTCGCATTCATTATCTCTCAATTTTATGGACGTTACTTGGATACTTTAACAAGACTCATAACATTTATAATATCTTGATCTTTCTTTTATAATATTTATGACAACTCATTTGAAATTCTCAAGACAGTTTTCATTAAGTGCAACTGGAATGTAAATTCAAAAGATTGGATGGCATCCAATAGATCACTTGGTTTAGCTCTTTGCTCTGAAAGTGTGCCATCCTTTTCAACAAATTCAAGACATCAATCACCGAAGAGAATAATAAAATCATACTTAAAATTGTAGTATAATGTGAACTCCAATGAATGTCTTTTGCTCTTTTCAATGTTGCTTCGTGATTCAAACCTCGCCTAGTTATAATTTCACCACTGTAAATTCCTTTAATAATATTTTCAAACTGTCTCTCTCGAAGAATGTCATTAAGCTTACATGAGGCCCCCACAATATTTGACAAACTTGTAAATGAGTTAGAGAATTAACCAATCTTCTTGAATTTTTTAGCAATGACTACAAGTGTTAATTAAAGTTGATGAGCAAAATAATGAACATAAAAAGCAAATTTATTCTCTAACATAATCAAATTTTTTAGACCATTGAACTCACCTTGCATATTGCTAACTCCATCATAACCTTGACCATGCAAACTTGATATACTCAATCCATGTTTGGTGAAAAGAGACTCAATAGATGCCTTAAGTGACAAAGAAGTAATATCACGAACA
>CM018892.1:12812694-12815194 GCA_009663005.1 Actinidia chinensis
AAATAATACTGCAAGGGGACTTATATAAGCTTTTAACAACAAAATCAAAGCCTAACTACACAATATGAATCCCTTTACACAAACCCAAAATAAGTTTCAACCCATTAATCCCCTTTTTCAACTTCTGTAAACTAATGTTCCTTTTAATTTCACTCTCAAAATAGGTGTCAATAGACTTTATTTAAGCTATTAACAACAACGCAAAACTAAACCCCCAAGATACTCACCCCTTTAACCTCAAATCCAAGAAAGCCAGCTTCCAAAAATGGTGAGAAGATGAGATCAAGCTTCAAACTCCCCCCAGCTTCCGATTTTAAACTTTCTAGCTTAATACGTAGCCCTCGTTTTGTAAGATGATTTGTAGCTCACGGAAATCACTATCAAAGCTTCACTCTACACACTAGATCTAAACTTCAATTGCCAACCCTCTTTTGGCCTCAAAACTCAGAAGAGCAAATGAGAAAGAAGAAGAAACTCTTCCAAACAAAAAAATATAAATGCAAGAGGAAGTGTGTTTAGGCTCAAATATAAAATTACACAAATGCCCTTCTTAGAGCCCTTGGGCTTTGTTTGGCCCAATCACACCCAAATCTAAATAATCTTGGGTCCAATCCTTTGGCCACTCTCTCACACATCCACTTCAATCCAAGTGGGCCCAATTCAATTTAAATTGGTCCCTTTATATTAAATCCCAACTATCTATATATATACATATGTCATATGTATATATTATATGTACACGGGGCGTGGTGTTTTTGACCTCACATATGTGTCATAATTATAAAAAAAAAATTTTGGAACCCTACAAAATGTTATCACCCCCCATGGTTACCATGTTGAGGCTTAAAAAGATAACAATACAAACAATATGCAACATCTTGGTTTTACCATATCCTAACCAAACTACCATAATCATTGACCCATGTTAGAGATGTGAATATGAATTTACGTTGTTCTGTCTCAAAAATATGTATAAGAAAAAGATTTAAATCTCGACGGTTAAACAAGGGCCCCTCACTTCCTTTTGCAAGATAATCTTCAAAAACTCTCTCTATCTAGCACATATGCATAAATACTTTTCCTTATCCAGAGGTATGCCCTTCAAGATCATCTACAATTGATCTCGCATGGGGGAAACACTAAAGAAGCCCTTATTCATAATAGACCATTGGATGTCTTAAACATTTGTCTTCAATGTTCTTTTCTTAAAGTATCGTTCCATCAACTGTATCCCAATGAAATTAATTAAAAAAAAACTCCAGTAGTGCAAATGTGTCACTAATTCAAAATTTTAACAAATTCTACACATTCAAATGTACAATAAATGTGCGTCTATGCAAATGTATCGTACTCTCCATAACCAAATAAACAATAAATTAATTCTGAAACAATTATATTTGGTTGAAAATTAAACTTTTTTTGAGAAAAAATACTTTGTTAAATATAGTGGCATAGTTGTAGATAGATGTTGAATGAGAGAGCAATAATTTGGATGAAGATAGTTACAACAATTTTGGATTTTAGTCCATCTTTATTTCAAGTTCACCTAATCGGCTAATCCCATTTGACCCAACACCCTTACTACCATATGATACTCCCAAATCCTAAAGACCCCACCACAAAGAAAAATATTCCTTGACCCTTGTGATTCTTATCTACATCCATTTATGATTTATACCCTTTTCTGACCCCTCTCATCATGCCACAACTTTCCTACCCAAAATCAGGTATATTCAACGAAGAATAATAAAGAAATATACCTAGCTATTAGCTAAGTACGAATAAAACGATGTCGGAGGAGGATTAGAAGTCCATCATCAATGCTAGAGCATTGGAGTACTTCCTTATTATGGACGGAGGAATAGAAGGTCGTTGTCGAAGTACTTCCTCGTGAGTCTCCTCACTCTCGTCTCTAAGAAAGTGAGACGAGAGTGATTTAGAGGGTGAAAGAGAGATTGGAGAGTGAGCAGAGTCGGAGACGACGACGAGAGGGATGGGAGTCGTGAGAGAGAGAGAGACTGGTTTTAGAACTCAGAAGAGAGTGGTTTGGAATTGGGATTTGGGGTGAAAGTTAGGGTATTGGTCTTGCCTCTTGGGCCAAAGCCCAAGAGGCCAAATTGGTTATTTCCTGTTCACTGTTGGACTTGGGCGGTAAGGCCCAAAGCTAAATGAGTCACTGGTATTATTTTTTTTTGAATTTTTTATTTCAAAAATCTAGTGGAAGTGGCTGCTGCCATTCGGCCAGACCTAGGTCCGCCCATGCTTGTATCTCCCTGTCATTATCAGCACCAACGTGAACTTCGACCTAACCTAAAAAAAATAAAAATTAACCCAACACCCTAACCCGCCGCTGTTGAGAGAGAGAAAGAGAGAGAAAAAAAGAGAGGTTGGCGCGCATGGGCTACGACAGGGGGTGGGGGAGGCTGCGGCGGGGTGTGATGTGGTATGGTTTTTGGGGTTGGTGGTAATGTGAATGTGGAGGTGGAGATAGAGGCGGTAG
>CM018892.1:12910194-12915194 GCA_009663005.1 Actinidia chinensis
TGATGAGGTTGTCCTAGTTTATTTTATTGGAAGAACAATCACTTCCCTTGAATTATTTGGGACTATCAATGGGGGCAAATCCCATATCTATTAAAAACGTGGGATTCATTATTGGAAAGCCTGAAGAAAAGCTGTCTCGCTGGAAGATCATCAGAAAAAAAAAAAAAAAAAAAAAATCAATTGGGAGGGAGGTTAACCTTGTTGAAATCAACCTTGTCTAACCTTTCCCCGTATTTTTTAAATATTCTCTTGCTGTATAATAACTTTTTGATATTCTTAAATAATAAGAATTTGGGGGGTTTTGTTTACCCATTCCTTGCAATCTGTTTTAGTCTTAATGATTGGCGGATTTATCAGAATGACTTGCTCCCTTTGTGGTAAGAGATAGACCTGTTAAAATAAATACGTTTTAAGTATATAAGATATTGTAAATATATGTAATATAATTTTTTTTCATCTCTAATGGTTGCAACTCCTGAGTCTGAGGCCACAATGATAGGAATTTGTTTTTAATCAGCCTCTCAATAGCTGACCTTTCAATTTGTACAAAATGTTTCCCCATAGTATAAGAAAGCATAGCTTGAGACCCCTGAATATTTAGAAGGGAATAAACCAAATCATAGTTGTAAAGTAAATGGCAAAAGGAATATTTTGAGAGATAAAATTGGGGTATCATACTCCCTTGTTGACAAGAATTACTTTCGAAACTATTGACGCACCATGTCTAGTTTTGGCAATTTTTCTCTCTGCCTCTAATATGACAGCAACGCCAATGACATCTGTGCACAGTATATATGAATATTGTTTCATTATAATGATTTTTTTTTAAAAAAAGGAGCAAGAGCAATAAACTTACCCCACATTAAGATATTCTTTCAGTTTTGAGATAAGCAGAAGTTTAATTTTAGAACCGACTTGTTTACTTCATCGTCCATTGACCTTTTTTCTACACGGGTCGACTTCGTGATAATCCATTGGAATAGATGTGGTACAACTTGACGCGTTAACAAAATGTTTTCTAACAATTGCATTTTGACCCATAAATAATCTGCTCAAGAGTGAAGAGTTTTTCGTAAGTTTCGATGTCATTTTGAAAATATACTGCCTGAACTCGTCCTCCCGCCAAAAAATAAAAATAAAAATGTGTTCTCTTATGCAAGTTGTTTGCGAAATAATTTAAGTACAAACATTTCCATTGTATATGAAGAAAACTTACAATTTGTATTACATGCACATACCCAGAATCAATCTGATATTCTCGAGGACTTGATGGTGAGTTTATGGGTAGCTTTTTCAAGAACTTGTACCTTCACAGTCCATTACGCTTTGGGATTGATATCATCTATAAAACTAAGCGAGGAGCCATTTGTAGTGTCCTACAATTTTAGGACATCAAACAAATATAAAATGTTAATTGCACATCAATTAGTCAAATTGATAAACAATAATATAACTATATCTACATTGGCTAATGAAAAATTGAAAGATAAATATGGTAAAAATAGATCATGATAGAAACCTTTATTTTGTAGTAGCGAAGCCCAAATGTGAAAAAATATTTCAATTCTGCGTAGTCATTTTTGCACTACTGATTTTACATGATGCATCCAGAGAGAAGGGAAAGAATGCATTTTGGAACAAAAATGGACATTGTAATGTATCTAATGCATATGAAAAATATGTAGCAGTGGCACACTGTCATTCTTCTATCAAGTATATATGTATATATCTCTATCAAAATACACAACATTTAAGCTCAAGGGATTTCTTTTTCTAGTAAAAGAAAAATATTATAATATATTTAAAATGCATATAAGAAAGATTCATCAGCAAAACAATGTTATAAAGCTAACAAAGTTGGTATATATCAAAAGTTGTATCTAACAAGATTTTATTCTTATTCCAAAATATTATCCACTATTTACAAGTTCCAAAAGCTTTTGATAACAATATTCGCAGGTGCAATCCTATTTAGACTCATCATCATGATTTGGTTTGACAAGAGTTTTATTTACTCCACATTCGTTGCCCCTTGATAAATGCTACATTATAGTGACCATGAGAAGAAAGAAGACGAGGTGGGGCAAATACCAGACCAACAAAATCAAGTGTTTGTCCTTGGGCTTGTTAATAGTCATAGCAAAGCAAAGTCTATCAGGAAATTTTTCCTTTGGAAAGTAATTGGATACTTATCAGGCTTTAGAAGGTTGCAAAGGGATCCTAGGCAAAACACTAAATTTTTCCTTGAGGTTGTCCTATTGCATTTCTGCATCTAAACTTTCCATCAGATTTTGACAGATTAGACGAGTACCATTGCTTAACCCCTCTGGTGGGATCTATATTTCTAAGAAGCATAATGGGCAAAATTTTGGTTTTAAGGTCCAATATATGAGGCAACAATCCATTTGGGAGTCCAAAGTATGTAAGAAATCTTAATATAGTCCTTGTTCATTTGAATCCAAAGTTTGATCAAAGTTTGTAAAACGCGCAGTGTGTGCCTGGAAAAGTTTTAATAAGTTGTTCATTGATATCATCAACAAAACATTTCTTGGAGTCAATTATGCTCTTCTCATCAGTTTCCTTGACATTTTGCTAAGCATTTCATTTAGACTGGGAAAAATGTAGCAAGTATACGTTTTCAAGATTCATTATCATTCACATAAGGGAGAAGCATATGATGTGTATTCTAATTTTGTCATCTAATACAACTGGTTCTTTACCATCACCAACATGTAAGAGAAATTGCGAAAGAATTGTTAAATTTGCTACATATTTGAGTTAATCTAATTTTTTCGAATGAATTCCATAGAGTGGAAATAACCAAACTGCATTCTATGGTTTATTCCCTACTTGCTTTAGGACAACAAGTCATACTTGAATGAAATCGACACCAAAAACAATAAACTTTCAACCAAAAAGTAATGCTGGACTCATTTAATATTCCTACAACAGTTATGAGGCTCAATAGCTTGTTGCCTAGCATGGATGCCTCATCCCAAATTATCAACAATTGTCTTGCGCCAATAATTAGCAAGAACTTTGTTTGCTGACAGTGCATGTAGTGGATTCTTTAATATGATGGGAATTTTTAAAAGTGGGGAATGCGCGTTATCCTACTACCAGGTAAAGTGATGCAACTACACCAGATGTTACTGTAGCAAGTGCAATAAAAACCCCAGAACCTAACTGTTGCTAAGAGGGCATGATACAAAAATGTTTTCCCAGTCCTCCAGGACCATCAATGAAAAAAACAACCCTTTTTCCACCAAAAACTTTTTTTAGAATTGCATTAGGCTTGTCGTTTGCCTCAAAATTCATAATGATGCAGGCATAAATATCATATTCTGTGAAACAATTAATTGCACGTCATCTTATAACTTTTAGATGGGAAATCATCAAATTGCAAATTAGCAACATCTAAAAATCCATCAATCCAAATTCTTCTCATTGATTTCAAAGTAGAGTTTAATACTTTGCAAAGCTTTCACTTTGATTTGATTAGTACCTAAACCTCCAATCTTAACAAAATCATCACAAAAGTGCATTTTTCAAAGTTACTCACAACATCTTTGGATTAGAAGGATTACAATAAACAAGTATTGTAGCCAATAGACGTCACAACTGTATGAATTTATATAATGAAGCTCATATAAGACAATGCTCTAAGTAATCATCTGACTCAGGAGTAATCCATGTAAAAGTGCATCCTCAATAAATGATTCAACTTCTAATACCATTGACATTTTTTTAAATCATCAAAACATGTTGCATCTTTTACATTACCTAATAAGAACGCATATAATATCGTTCTCCTTTTGTTGGATTTTTTTTTGCAACAACAGGTCTACCAATCACGTGGCCTGTTTTCCTTGGGTTTCCAAATTTTCTTTTGTTGATCCCAAACAAAAATACTCTGTAAATTCATTGTACAATATTTAGCAAGTTGTACTGTTTGCTTATTTATTGTAAAGTCTCAGTCAACATGGTTTTTGGCAATGAAGTCATTTGAAATACTGTTGAAAGATCATCACTGTGTTCTAAAAGTCACCTGTTGTTTCTGCTCCTAAAAAAAATTGCAGCTATAAATCAACTACAAAAGGCGCATTTCATTAAGAATGAAACCATATATGCACCACAATTGCTTCCGGTGGTGAATCCATCTTGCAAATTTGAAATCTTTGTATTTCATCTAGCCAATGGTACTTTCGTCAGGGCTGATGTGAAAAGAAAACTTCTCATGTCTCTAATAGAATATTTGTAAGATATTTACACCTTGATTGTGAACAAATTTTCAACAGTCAATGAAATTGAATTTAGGCAATAAATAAGGATTGTACAGTACAACACATCGATTGTCTAACATGGCACCGCGTACCCGTCACTTTTGTGGCCTTATCTTTTCTCATATACAAAGATTAGATCTTTTCCACATTGTTTTAGCACAAAACTGTTTTGGTAATGATTTTTACATGTGGGCCATCAGGTTTATTACATACGTTGCTAGGTTCAATCTACACATGACCATCATCATATGCTTAAACACCACTACCTTCACATGTGACATCAATGTTTTTATCTGAAGTTCACACTAACAATCTTGTCATACATTCAGGTGTTCTAAGCTTTGCATCTTGTTTTAAAATAATCAAGATGCGCATGGGGACGACCTCTTTTTGAAACTCCGCAACATATACTATCCTGGCAATAGGGTCCACAATATTTATTTTTTGAATATTTTATTTTTCAATTCTTCTCAACCTTCGCTCTGAACACTCTAGAAACTTAAATCTGTCTGTTTTGTGCTTCTTCACCTGGCAAAAGCTTAGCTTGTATTTCAGATCAATTTGGATTGCACGTCATTGTAAGAAAAAGATCAGGTTTCCCTAAGCATTGAACTAAAGCCATTGCATTAATATAACGCCTTCTCATATCACGAGATCCTTCTATAAATGTAGCAGATAAAATAATACGTTTCCCTACTTTAGATCCTCTACTTTCTC
>CM018892.1:12937694-12942694 GCA_009663005.1 Actinidia chinensis
TAGACTTCACATCTAGCTAAAAATCCTTCCATGAATTGGGCAACCATAGATTAGAACCACGCGAATAGTGTTTCACCTTGGCAACTAGAGCGAACCCCCCCAACCTCTTTGATCAACGGCCAAATTTTGCTTGTACTTCGCGGACTAGCCGTGCTTTGTACTGTCGATTTCACCATTCTGGTTGAATTTTGTTTTATAAATCCATTTCCACCAATGGATTTTTGCCCTCTTGGAAGTTCTGAAAGCTCTTAGGTGTTGTACTTTCAATGATTTGATCTCCCCATTCATGGTTTTTGCCATTTTGGTTCTTGCAGGCTTCTTGGGACGTGAGAGGATCACAATCTGCAAAAAACGGCACAGAGCAGTTTGGGTCATCAATAAGATTAAATCACAAATAACATAATCCATCATCAAGGTGTTGTTCCTCAGTCATGGTCATATTGGTTGGATCATCTGTGATTTGATTATAACATCGAGGGATTGTATTTGAGATAACTCATGTCTGCCAATTTAATGATGGGCTATGTGATTCTATCACGTCTTACAACTTAAATCTCCATTCAAACGGAGTTAGGATTTGCGGCGCCTTGTACCATTTGAGTCCCAATTTCCACATATTATTTCCATTAAAAATTGACATCTGGTTGATCACAATCTTTTCAGTAGTGGATTGAATAATTTATATGCTTTGGATGCTTCACTTGCCAAGGAAACACCACATTTCACCCTTAACATCAAGCTTCTTCTTTTATCCTATGGGACACGTGCAAAGCGATACAACCAAAGTTTGAGTGATCTACTGCTAGTGGTCGCCCACTCCAAGCCTCCTCCGGTGGCAGTTTTGACAAAAAGGTTTAGAACTTCTGTTCAAACACATGAATCCCCCAGTTTATGCTCCGGGCCAAAAGCTGTTGCCTGAAGCTTTTAAATGCACTAAAAGCTTAGATTTCTCCTCCAAGTAAGAAACCAAGTTTTTCGACTATAATTTTTAAAGAAACTCAAGTTTTTCAATAAAAGTGAAAAACATTTAATTTTAAAATTTAAAAAAAAGTCTTTTTTTTACCCTAATTGGAGTTGGATGATCGGACCACAAAATGTCGGGAAAGAAACAGCTCCAGCACATTCTGCTCTCATAACTGTCTTGTAGGAATGGCGAACAGTGTTGTTGCTACACAACACAGTCTTACAAAACTTCAGAGAATAGTAATTGTGGGAGGAAGTCCTGTCAACCATATTTTCTTTCGTTGGAGATGGTGTTTAATCACCAAAATTCAAGTGGCGATATCGAAAGTTGCCAAAGCCACGACAAATCGTTTCACCTTTAGCCTTCAAACAAGTTTGGACATTTTTATCTGCAAAGGGAAAATATTCGAACTCATCTGAATACATGGCCACTTGCTCCTCTTGAAGGGTCATTATTCACAAGCTCTATTCTGATAGGTATTTAAATAACCATTTTCTTGCATTGACTAGCCACTTAACAGATACTTTTCAAATCCAAGAACAAAAAGACACTAGAGATTGTTGATAAAAATCATTTTTGGTTTTATCTTAATTTGTCTCTTTTCCCCATAACCTTCCCAGTAGAACAATCCCCAAAACTACCAGTAGTATGAAAGTCGTCATTTAAATGAGAAAAAGAAGACTTATTACCAAATATGATTGCTTGCAGCCTGTGTCCACATCTGATTCACCTTTTCCTCATTCTCATGTGGAATGCCATAGCAAGGTTCTTCTCTTTCTGCTCTACAAAATTTGATTTCTGCCACTTATCTTTGTCTGGGGCAGCTTGGTATAACATTCAAAATTGATAATGGCCAAGCTTGCAACATCTGTAGCACTCTACTTTGGATTTGTCAAATATGTGATCACCTCCTCTTCTCTGCTGGAAAAAGTGGATTGATTATTGTTTCATTTTTGTATGTTGATACGTCTGCCTCCATCTATGTGCCTCGACACCCTCCTCTCTTCCGCCTCGGCCCTCTACCATGATTCTGTTGATCTACTAGTACCATGTATGTTATTTGTAAGAAGCCTTTAAAGCTTGCTCCTTTTGTCTTGCTGAACTACTTTTTTTTCATGAACTATAAATAAGGATCCTGCAACTCAAGCAATTGAAAGAGTATCAAAGTCCTTTGATTTTCAATAGTACAAACCAAACATAATGAATTTCGGCGACATTGATCGAAGCAAGAGTTTTCTCAAACAAAAAACAGTCACGTCCCCTCCAACCTCTCGCCATGAATTCGCATTTTGTTGATGATTGCCACGTGCGTGAAAAAATTTTCTGTTACTGGAACTATCCTGATTTCATACGAAGAGTTCAAACTCCGTGCGAAGTGGCTTGAAGCTGCTGCCTCTTTGTTCTTGCTAACCCTTGATGCTTTTGCTTCATGGAATCCCATATAGCTGGAGGTATCTTATAAAGAATGGTTTCCAAGCTTGAGGATCAATAGCTTGGAACAAATAATTCTTGCCTTCAAAATACTTTCAAACCGATGTTCTTCAATCTCTGTTTTCTGCGTCTCTGTCAAAACAACACCGACTGGTGATTCAGCTAATCCGGATTCAATAATCTGCCATTACTTCTTTGATCTCATGAAACTCTCCATCAACATACTCTAATGATCGTAATGACCATCAAAGCGAGAAATTGCAGGTTGCACAAAACTATCTGAAGCCATTGTCTTTACTGTTGTTGCAAGCAAAACCAATAGGTTGCTGCCCCTATACTCTCCGAACCTGGCTTTGTGCTTTGATACCACTGTTGGTAATATTTTGGATGGGAGAGCAGAAAATAAGATAAGAGACAATAGAAAAATGAAACTAAATCTTTTAGTAGTCTCTACTACCTTTTTCTTGGCACAATCAGATGCTTCTATATAGATCTAATTCCAACCAGCATATCCATGAAAGTAGGATATGATTCACTAAGTCCTAGATAAGTGCTTAACAAAATAAACAAAACTAAAAGACTCGTAACAAAACTCCACTCTGACCTGAAGACTAGGACAATATTTAACTAACATAAAAAAACTATTAAAGTAAATACTTCAACAAATTATTTTGAATTCGGAAACACTTTTCTTGATCCAAGTTCCAAAAATCTAGCACGGTTAAAATAAATAAATGCGGCCAACCAAACCAAAAACATTAAGGTTGTGTTTGGATTAAGTTGGTGAGTAAAAAGTAAAAGAAAAGAGAAATGAGAGGATCTAACAGTTTTGTACAGTTGAATAGTCTAGTTTTTTCTTCCTATTCTTTTTCTCTCATTAAATTTTCAATTCAAACACAGTCTAAAAAATGTGTGAATTAATGGATTTTTGCTTAAGCTTCAAGAGAAAAATAAACAGAAGGAAATGGTCCCTCTTGTTAAAATGTCAAGTGGACTTTTTTTTTTTTTTTTAAAAAAAAAAAGGAGAGAATATTTTTTAATTTTTAATTCGAAACGTTTGAATTTTATACAGAACCAACCAAGGAAAAAGAAATGTGGGCTTTCAGGTGGGCATCCTATGGATCTGCCACAGAATTTGGCCTTTGTTCAAAAGGAAACTTCTTTGACAAATCTCAAATCCGCATAACTCGTCATTTTTTGTGGTCAGAAGTAGGATGTTAAGCTATGTTTGGATAATCATAATTTTGAATGTGAATGAACATCTCATTTATTGCAATCTAATGTCTGAAGTAATCGCGTTCAAGTATTTGGATTAAGTTATTAATTTTATTCAAGAAATAATTTTTATAAATATAGTAAGGTTTACACGTCACTATTTTCATGGATTGGGGCTAGAATTTAAGATTATTGGGAGGAAGTGGGAGAAAAAGGTTACTACCTCAATTCAATTTAAGAATCTTGTTACATCAGGATAGAGAGAGAAAAAATTATGTTCTTATTCTTATTTTAGCCAAATAATTTTATCCAAATAAGGAGAATCATGAGGATCGGGAATCACAATCCCTTCCCCCACAAATGCCGACATGCAAACATAGCCTTAAGAATTAATAAGTTAGGATTAATAAGTTAGGTTGCTACCGGTAAATGTTCCATGCACAGAGGAAGAGGCATTATAGGCTCAGGAGGGGCAGCTATCCCCCTTAAGTTTGATTTTTTATATTTTAACCGATAATTTCAAATTATTTTTTTTTTTAATTTGTTCCCCTCAAAAATTATAAATTTTCTCCCATAATTTTTTTTCAATAATGGCCTCCCGAATATTTTTCCTAGCTTCGCCATAGTCCATGCATAAGCTTGAAATTCTGAACCTTTATTGAAAACTAAGTACAATTATATGGGGTGCGATTTTGCCTAAGTTTTCAAGTTAATCTCACCTAATATTCATTTTTATAATTTAAATTGTTCATTTTGTATGGCTCTTTGGATTGATCATTCATAAAAATATCAAATTGGTTGGACGTTAGTAGTCACATAATCTGAATACATTTATTTTAAAAAAAATAAAATGTAAGTATAATTTTTTTTAAAAACAATATAAGACAAATATTATTTAATCATATAACTATTGATGTATCATCATCGACTTGATTTTTTACATAGTTTCTGTGTTTAATGGACTATACAAGATTTAAATTTAGATAATGACAATAGACCAATAGTAAGCTTGTATAGAACCTTTAATCTGGCATATTAAATTGTCTAATTTATAGTTCGTATTTATGAAATTATTACCCATGGTTATTCCCCTTTTTGGACACACCCATCTTCGCACCCTTCCACCCTGTTGATAAATGATAATAATGTGAGACAAATGGCTACCTAGAACTCGAGCCCTATTTGGGCTAGTTTTTTTTTATAGATTTTTTTGTTTTTTTATTTTTTGTGCATTATTTTTATCGTTTGATAAAAAAATTATATTTTTTCAATTTCTTTTGACGAAAAAAATTTGAAATTATAAAAATTTTGTTCAAATTTAAAATAAAATCAACTAAAGAAAATATAACTAATAATCAAAAAATGATAAATTGTATTTTGCCCCTCAAAG
>CM018892.1:12967694-12970194 GCA_009663005.1 Actinidia chinensis
TCTTCAAATTTATTCAGTTGACTTGTTTCTTTAATGCTTTAACAACCAAAAAAGAAAGAGGGGGAAGAGTCCTCTCTCTTGTCAGAAACTACAAGAGAGAGGACTCTAAGAAATTTCTAACAATGTCAATGTAACTAGCCTTTAAATTAAACTGCAAAATTGAATTAAGGCTATATTTAGATGACCATAATTTTCAGTGGAATGAGATTATTTAAAACAAAAAACAAATTGACGAGGAATCAAAGATCACAAAATAGGAAAATAAGATTCCCCTTGTATAAGTATGGTATATTGTCAGATAAGAATCACATTGCTAATGCTACTTCATCTAAACAATGAAATCATTGGGACTGTTCTCCCTCAAGATTCCTAACATCCAAACATTGCCTAAAAGTTATTATAATTGTTCAGCAACTCAATGAATGGTGTCAAATTCATTCATTGGAAATCCAAACTAGATTAATAGACCACAAATCAAATTCCTAGTCCTACATCCAAACGGTGCAATCATCGGACTAACATCCAACCATTTGCATAAAAGTTAAAATAATTCTTGAATAACTCAGTAAGTGATGTCAAATTCATTCATTGGAAATCCCAACTAGATTGATAGATCAGGAATTACATTGCTAATACAGCATTATTATCCCTCAAAATGGTTAATATCCAAACATTGGCTAACATATATTCGAATAATTCTTCATAAGATATGTCAAATTGATTCAAAACCCAAACCTAAAATGTTTGGGTAGTACCTAGCTCGGTATGAATTATTTCCGGAGGACCATAATGATAATCCTACTTTAATACACCTTTCGAAGATGTTTAAATTAAGAATTTGATAGTGGAAATTAAAGGAAAGCAAAATAAAAGGAAAAAAAAAAAAGGTTAAAAAAGGGTTAGAAAGTGGATTTTTTTCTCTCTTAATTTTCCTTTTTTCTTCACAATCTCTAAATTTTCGATCCAAATACAAGCTTTATATTAAAAGCAAGTTTCCAAAAAGCAGCAATTTATTGTTTTACCCCTTATAACCGCATAGGTTTTTATGTTCCATCTTTCTTTTTGTTTTTTGTTTTTAAAAACCAAAACCTTTCAAAAAAAAATCTTTTTGAAAAAATTGAAACGAAAAACAAAACAAAACAAAACCCATGGAAAAAAAAACAGAATATTTATACATGTACATCATCATATTTTGAAATGGCCTCTTGATAAAAGTTATAATTGTTGAACCTCAAGAAACAACCATCAAGATAAACAATACCCGCCGCCGTAAACAATTATAACATAAGTTTAGTTAAACCAAACAATCTCTTCACCTAGATAATAAACAGATGAATGATAATTATTTCATTAATTGGGTAAATAGTAAGGGTAATTATGTCTTTCACACTTTATTTTCTCCGATTGTACTCTTTTTTGTCTTTATTAGTAAAATTATTCATATATATTCCTTTTATATAATTAAAAATAAAGTAATATAGAATATAAATATAAGGGTTTGAGTAACACACTTGATAAGACAAAAATAGAAGTGCAATTAAAAAAAAAAAATATGAAAATTTTTTTCAATGGCTTGGTTTGTTTTTAAAGTAGTCGGGCAATTTCAAATCAAGGGCTTAGGTTTTCAATTCAATAATAAATACAAGATATTTATAGATGACTTATAAAATACTAACTAGTAATTAGGGGATGGCAATTTACCCCTAAGAAAACCGATACCGTCGGGTCCTCTGCCCCCGTAGGGGCGGGTTTGGGAAAAAAATTAAAAAACCCGATAATAAACGTTGCGTGGGCGGGGGCGGTGGCAAAGGGGCGGAGGAGCCTCCTCCCACCCCGACCCCGCCCCGATTACCCGATTATATATAAAAAAATAAATTAATCATATTTTTTTAAAAATATATCATAATATCCTTATTTTATATATATATATAATATATATATATATATATATAACTCACTAATTAATATAAAATTAATATATATATAATATAAATTAAAAAATTACTAAACGGGGCGGGGGCGGGGGTGAGTTTTGGTTAAACGGGGCAGGGTGTGGGAGGATCCCAACCCGTTAATAATAAACGGGGCGGGGAGTGGGGGAGGCCCAACCCGGCCCAACCCGCTCCGTTGCCATCCTAATAGTAATTGTCCATGCCCACGGGCAATATATAAAAAAAATTATCTCTTAAGCGTATTTGTTAAAGTTTAAATTTTTTATCCCTAGTATGATAAACTTAAATATTTTTATTACAACTATTGGATAAATTAATTTTAATAAATATAAAAAAATAGACGTATAAAAATAAGTTTCCTTTGTATTTGAGGTAAATATTTTTATCTGCTTTATTTTTTTACCTTTTATGGTATTTAGTAAATTTTTTTCACCGATTAATCAATATTTTATACTTTTTCGGTTTCTCTTGATGAAAATAGTCTAAAATTTAAAGTATTATCTAATTTAAGAGAAAGTTCATATAAAACCGAAACATCTCTTCACCTA
>CM018892.1:13000194-13002694 GCA_009663005.1 Actinidia chinensis
ATACACCATTGCTATATATTTTAATTTATATTTTTTTATATTTTTTATGTAGAATGATAATTTTATCATTCCACAAAATAGTATAAAAAGTAATGATAAATTTATAATTTTACGAGTTATACATAAATAAAAAACACGCATAATATGAGAATTTTTTGAAATAATTATTTCTTTATTTTTCATTCAATAATTTATTGAGAATTCATTAGAATAATCAAAAAAATTCATTCATAATTTTTTATTCATCTTTTGTTGTTGACGTCGTCTTTATCGCCGCACCTCGTTGCCATCACCATCTTCACAACATTGTCACCATGCTGGCATTATCACCATCGGCTCCCCATCATCAATCCATTTTTTCTTTAAAATATGGGTAAAAAAAACATAAAATTAGGACTTTCTTGAAATAAATCAAGCACTTAGGATATAAATAAGTGGTGCTACTGCAATTGCCCCAAAAGGAGAATTTTCAAATCAGTGGTATCTTCAAGAATTGATATCAAATCAGTGGTGTCAGAATCTTAATATCAAAAACATGGAAACTTATATTCAAATGACTAAACTACCCCTGATCTTTATTTCATACACTTATCCCTTTTACTTTTTTCTTGTCTTTTACATCATCTTTCTCTCTCTCTCTCCCTCTCTCTCTTTTAATAATCAAATCATTTTTTTCTTCAATTTCATTATTCTATTTGTTCTATTATTCTTTTAAATAAAGGAATGCCATAATAGGAAATTATTTTTCTTTTGATATAGAATAGAAATTTTTTTGGACAAAATAATAAATAAATATAAGATCTTCATGAAATATGTTAATCAAGCGGACTATTTTTTCCCTAAAATAGAAATGTTCTAAAATATACAATAAAATTACGTATTTAAAAAAAAGAAGTATTTTCGTGTTTACTTACACGCAAAAACTGTGTTAAATATTTTTTAAGCAAACAAACATATTTATTGAAAATAATTTTAATGTACGCATTAGAAACTGCTTTCACCAAAAATTTAATATGCATATCATTAAGAAGATCTCAAACATCTCAATCACGCCTTCATGACTCTAAATGGGATTTTCAGTCGTGGTTAAATTATTATGTGTCCGGTACAATTGAATTATTTGATTGGTGCAAGTAAAATGTGTGGAAAATTATTTTATTATTTATAAAAAATAATAGGAAATTATTTTTCTTATCCTATAGAGAAACTTGACATATATTTTTTTTTATTTTTTTAACGCCATCAGTTTCTCTATAGGAAATATAATAAAAAAGTAGATATCAAGCTTTTTTTTTAGCTAGTCATTTAGGCTAAGAACTAAGCAAAGTTAAATTTATAAGTTGTTTTGGTGTAGCCCTAGCATGGTCAATTTTGAAGATTTGGCTAAAAACAATAGCGTAGAAAGTTTGGAGGAGGGAAAATACAAATGTCTCTTACTAGCGCGTGAAGGGAGAGAGAATTCAATTATATGAATGTCTTCTTTATGGTAAATATTCAAAGATAAGAAATAAATCCTATTGTGTATAAATGGTATTCTTTTCTTTTTGTTGGCATTTTGGACGGTATTCAACCAAAAATTAATTGGCCTCTAGATTCTATATATAATAAGTTTGGATTATTTAAATAAATGATGTAAGACAAGTCTCTAACACTCTCGATACATGCGAAGGTAATAGACCAAGAGACCCTAGGGTGATAGAAAGAAACAAATTCAAATAAGAGACTTTGACTCTAATATCATATTGAAACTTTGGAGATATACAGCTAAAAAACAAATGAAAATAGAATTACCTCTAAATTATAAAAAAAAAAAAACATTAAATTTGGGTGAGTAAGATAAGTAATGGGTGACATATCTCTAACACTTCTAATGCCTCCATTGCCATTTTTTCCTCCTCCATTTCCACCTATTTCCAATGGTTGTAACCAGTTTTTTCGGAGTGCATAATATTTTCTAACTATTTAGTGCCATTTTGTCAAGTTTAGGTACGTAAGCCATTTGTTGGTTTAGGCCTTCAAAGGAGCTCTTAAAGCATGTCAAATATATGCTTCAAACACCAAAAATGTAGACCCATATGTCAGTTACGTCCAAGAACTAAGTTCCAGGAACCAAACATCAAAAGAAGTGTGGTTAAATACTTGTCTCAAAGTATGCATCATGTGCTACTTGGGTTCTCAATATACATTATTATGTCTCAATGTCAATCTTAATGTATTCCATTCGTATTTAAATAGTACCTAGTTTTAACGCCGTTTTATTCATTACGGGAAGCGGGAGTAATTTCTGTAAAACAACTGTGAAGGATCAAAATGACACAAAATATATATTTTAGGGATCATTGATTCAAAGTAAATATTGATACAAACCAGGTGGTTTTCCCCGCACTTTAAATATTATTACGCGTATAAATTGTTCATTTTGATCGTTGTGTGGCACAAGTAGGATTAAATTATTCTGCAGGACTAAGAGATGCTTAGAGAATGCTTGGAAGGGACAAGG
>CM018892.1:13020194-13032694 GCA_009663005.1 Actinidia chinensis
GGGCCACGGATTGGGATTTGTCTTTCCTTAAGCGTTGTCAATTCCTATTCAGGCGGTAATTTTGATTCTGTTTGTAGCAAGGGGGTGTATCTTATGGTCTTCTATCGTCGTACGCAGCAGAGACTTCGCAGAGGGCGGCCCTCAATCAAAAAGCTATCGCATGAATTCTGCCGAGATGGAATGGTATCGAGCGCAGAATGGGCCAATTGAATTAGAGGGTGCCCTTGTCGAGGAGAAGGCGAAGGGGAAGAGGCTCACGAGGATTGCTGTGATGCTAGAGCACAAGGTCATCGCGAAGTTAGAGGCGAGAAATCTCCCGAACTGGAAAAGAGCAGTCTGTCTCGCAAGGTAGGGATCATCGGCGCGTTCAAAAGAGTCGGATGACTTTTTAAGAAGCCGTTGAGGGGATCAGAATCTTCTTACTTCGGGCGATTGGCTTTGATTCGCCAAGAGGCAGAATCGCACCACCAGTATCTGATCTCGGCGTCGATTGGAGGACGTTGAGATGGGACCAAGATTCCTAGCTAAAGAGGAGGGAGGCCAACGCCGAGCAACAAGAACGGCCCGAAAGAAGGGGCGGCCGGGGCAGAGGGGGTTGGCGAAGCTTGCTGTATGACCCCCTTTGTATATTATTTTTGTTGTAACCCGTGATCTTCGATGATACTAAAAGCTGATTCGCTTTCAAACTGGGTCATTTTTCTTTTTGGACTTGATTACCTCGGCATGGTACATAAGCTCCTGGGCGACGAGGATATATACGGCGAGATCGTCGACTGGCGATGATTATGGTGAATGGGCGTTCTTATCAATGGCGACGTATGGATGGTGATCAGATCCTCAAGCGTTTTGCAATGAAACTGGCGATCTAGATCTTTTGCACAATGAACTGGCGATCTAGATCTTTTCCTAGGTGATATAATATTGGGCGGCCATGATTTGACTTGGTAGTTCAGTTAGGAAAAAATTTTGGGCGAGCTGATAGGCGAAGTAGTCATCCAATCCATAGGTGATCCAATCACAGATCATAGCTGTTCGCAACGACACAATGCTGACGTGTGTTGTGCAATAGGTCGGACAGGTGGAAAGCGTTTCGACGGACTCACTCCAGGAGCAGTGGATGGAAACTTAAATGACAGAAATAGGTTGGGCGGCCGGGAGGAAAATGGTTTAATGGCGGGAACGGCGGGTTTAATATCTCGAAAATCGGAAGTTCGCGTGATCTGGGCCGTTGGGGCCCGATTCGATCATAGCCCTCCCCTATTGTATATAAATGGGGGTTAACCTGTTCAATTCGTACATTTCCGTTGCTGTTTTTTTTTTGGTCGAAAGTGCTGCTCCGTTTTGAAGAAATTGTAATCTCGCCATAAAAGGTTGGCGGTCCCGTGTATTGTCCTCCAAGACCAACTCGGAGACGAAGAATCTGAGCAATTCCTGCCTTCTTGATATCCGATCATCTAGGGGCGAAGTATACAGATCGACGAAACGAGCCATGTTCTCGTCGTCTCCACCAAAAATCCCAAAAGATGGAGACTCGAGTATTACAAAAGGAGGGTAATGTCAGTCCAGGCGAACTGGACAAGCTCGGGATCCACCTATTCATTCCCCTCAGGGATAAGGATGCGGATTCATGGGGGAAGGCGAGACAATTTATCAGTGCCAAGGCGAGGTGGCATTTTACGAAGTCGCTTTCTGGCCGGTTGAGGTTTCCCCTCACCGCCATCAGGGAAATTTTGATTCACTCAAGATTTGCCTTACACAGTTATCCCAACGCGTGGCGATCAGCATATGCTCGCTGGTGAGCTGGCGCCACTTAAACGTCACATGTCCTGTGACGAATCTAGGTGCTTGTACTCCCTCAGCCCCTTACCATGGATCGGGATGGACTACTTCAAAGGCCAGGGCATGAGAGAAACTTGCTATGAGGATCCCCGAGCAATATGAAGGGGTTGAAAAACGAGTTCTTTTGCCTCGGGGGACAAGTGGGAGGTCCCTTAGGCACGAACACCAGCGACAGTACTCCGCGGGTTCCAGATCTTGGGAACGCCAGGTTAGTTCCTTATATATATATATATATTTTTTTTTTTGGTTAAGCCCTTATGGTCGTTTGACGTGCGATTTTTAGGAAAAAGCTTTTTTTTTTTTGCTTGTTTGCAAACAAGAGCCAACTCTGTCCGAGGTGACGCCAAGAGGACGAGGACGGTCCCGGTGAAGAAAGATAGAAGCCTGGATGGTACTCGAGTCGTTCAGTGTCGAAGGTTCTGGGTTCGCGGACCTTCAAGCAAAAATTTGAGGGTGGTGCACGGCGATATCGACCAGTGCGGTGGCGACAACACGACCTCGGGCGATGAGGTGAGTGTATTACTTGCGAAGAGGAGATTCGGTTGAATACTTGGGAGTCATTCGACGGGATATCGGAGGGGTTATTAGGAGAGCCCATCCTGGTATCCCCGATGATGAAACCTCCTAAGGTGGTTGGGGGGCGCGGGGGGAGGAAGGGTTTAAAGGGCCCGTTTACGGATCTTCTATCTAGGACGTCCGGCGCTCCAGTTCGGATTCAGGGGGGGGTCGTTTCCACTTCGGATTCCGAACGCCCCCCGAAGCGCTCCGATCTGATGGATATTCTAGAAACCAACGGTTACTATTTCTTTCCCCTATTGAACATAATCCAGGTAGCTATGTCGGCTCGAGCTGGTGCCTCCTATTGTGTGTGAAAGACCGGGGGTGGTTTAAGGCCAAGCCGAGAAGGTTACCGAAGGCGACGACAGCCAAGCTCCACCAAAGGAGTGTCATTCGGGAGAAACGCACGCGGGAAGGTGTCCCCGTAATGAGATAGGCGAGCGGACTACTAGAAGGGAAAAGGAAGTCGCCGCCACATCGCCGCCTTAAAAGACTCAAGTTCCAAACCTAGCCAGGGGCGATCATGCCAGAGGGCGTGCTTGCGTGGGGCGGGGACTTCTTCCCCTGGTGGCGATGTAGGATCCGAGTATAGTCGGATGATTCATGTTGCTCGGAGGTTGCGCTCACAGGGGTGATCCCGGATTCCGACAAGAAAGAGGTTGACCACTTATCGAGAGAATTGGTCGCCAAACTTTCCATGACTTGGCAGGTAACTTGTGGAAAAATCCCTTTTTTTTTTTAGGCAAAATACTGAGGTGCTATATTGGCAGGTGGTCGTGTTCGCCTCTCTCTTGCCCTTTGCAGCCAGGAGTATTCTCCATGACAGTTAAAACTTCCAAAATGGCCCGCGAAGATTTCCGCCGCGCTGGAATTGATTTTAAAAACTCAAAATCGAAAGCCCCAAAGCGGGAGAATAAGCTGGACGAGTTAGCGAGGAAGGATCTCAAAGCCCGGCAACGAGGTGGACGATCTGAAGGCCATGTGGACGGAGCTTACAAATAAACTGGGCGAAGGTCAAGGAGCTAGAGATAGCTATTGAGGACTTCAAAGACTCGGGAGAATTCAAGGGCCAGCGGGTTCAGATTCTGCTGCGACGTACTTCAGCAAGGGGCTTGAGTTTTGCAAGAGGGCAGCTCATCCATCAATTCCACAACCGCCGGCGTGACAGTGGCGAATTGGCGATGGACCCAAGTTTCGCAGAGGAAGGAGGAGGCGGTGAAGAAGGAGAAGATCCTGCTGCAGGAGTTGCTCCCAAATGTATAATTTTTATTTTTTTTAATTTAATATGTAATTTTGTCCATATAAATGAAAATCGTGTTCCCGTTCTTTCGTGTGGATGTTAATGCGACAATAAAAGTAATGGCGAAGTCTCAATAACTAGAATAATACTGGCAATTCAACATGGACGATCCATTTTGTTCTGAATTGGCGATATCAGTTTCTTACATGGCGATCTCAATCTTGGCGAGTTAGAAGTTTTCTTTAAATGGCGATCTCACGATTGGCGATTTTTCTTTAAATGGCGCGTTAATATTGGCGATCATTGATAGGCGATCATTCATAATAGCGACATAGGAGACGGGCGATCAAATATAGGCGACAGTAAACAATGGCGATAGCAATCTTTCGTATAACGAAGAGCTAACATGGCGGAATCGTAACAAATTCCTAATAATATTCTTTTAGGGCGAGGAATGGCGAATGGGTTCTCATGACCTTACTGTAGTACGTTTTCAATATGACTCGGCATTCCAGGGATGGGATGTGAAGTGCTTTTCGTCGGGTCTGCTAACCAATAAGATCCCCGGGCGGAGACTTTGATGACTTTGGGACGGCTAAGGCCTTCCCACATTGGGCCGAGCTTTCCGGTATTTGGGTCTTTAGTTGAACAGGGTTACTTTCCGCCAGAACCAGAGCGATGGAAGGATATGAATGGTGCCTAAAACTCTTTGATGTAGACTTGGCGACTTGGGTAGGTAGGCACGCTGACGTAGCTCGTCGCTCTCTCTTTATCTCAAGGAGAGGTCTAGGTTGACTCTGAGCTCGGGCCTCTTAATTCTCTGTAGAAATTCGAAAAACCTGGGAAGCGCGGCAATACCTATTTCACAACGGTATGAATAAGATTCGGTTCCGAAGACCAGGGAATATTGGGATTTCTCCCGTAGGAATCTAGCTAGTAGTATGATAAGCCCACACAAAGTATGCTTGGTAATTTTCCGCCCACTCGCTTTTTGATCGGTCCAATATCGTTTTAACTTCTGAGGATGGTACGAGTAGTTATCTCACATGCACATTGGCTTGAGGATGATCCGGGGGCCGAGGAGAAATGATTGGGAGATGACGAGATCCGAACAAAGAATCTGAACCTGTAACGTTGTCGAAAATATCTTTGCGTTGTCCGAGATGATAAACTTGGATCCGAATCTGCAAACGAGGTGTTTCCATACCGAAGTCCCGGGTGGTGGTATTTTTTCTCAAGTAATCCTTGGTGAGGGGTGAGCTTTCATCCATTTAGTGAAATAATCTATGCGAAGATTAGAAAAGTACTTTGTAGAGAGCTTGCGGTAGGGGACCCCAGAAGGTCTATCCCCAACTAGGCGAAATGGCCAGGGCTTTGTTGACATCGGTATCATCCGGGGTGAGGAGAGGGAGACGACTAACGGGGCAAAAACCTCTGCATTTGTTGCATCTCTTGGATATATGCTGTCGAATCTAGTTCTATGGGCGGACAAAAAATATCTTGCGAATAGCTTTCTTTCGCCAGTGACCCTTGCCCGGAGTGATACGTGATTTTGCGGCATATGCCTTCGTGATTTCTCGAGACGGACTCTGCCTTTTCTGGTCGGAGCCATTCAAGAGGGGTCCTGAAAAAAGACCTCTTGTACAAGCACGCCATTAAATGTAAGAACCTAGCGGATTGGATTGGAGACGGCGACACTTGGTTGGTTTATTCTGCAAGACCCCTCTTTGGGAGATAGGCGACACAAATCTCGTCGATCTACGTGAATTTTCTTCCGTGGAGGGCCTTAGTTGGCGATCCAATGCTTGGGCTGCGTTACAAAATTTCCGAGGTATGCACCTGTTAGAAATAAATCAAAAGTTGACGCCAGAGAGCTTAAGGCGTTGCCTTTTATTTCTTCTCGGAGAATCTGATGAATCTTGAACTCCTGATCTTGGCGGAGAATACAGCCTTCACTTCGCCTAAATAGGCTATCATTCTTGCGTCCCTTGGCCGGAGGTAGTCCCTTGGACTTGGTGTACCATCAGCTGTGAGTCACTGAAACTTGCCAAAGATAGTGCTCCCACTCTGTTGCTACCCTTAATCAGGCGAGGAGGGACTTCGTATTCAGATTAGTTGTAGTGGCTTTTTAAACCCCCTTCTTATGGGTATTCCATTTGTTCGCCTGACGGAGCTCGGATAACGAGCCCTGACCCGCAGATGTGCTGGTTAGAAAAGCCAGCAACGAAACAAGATCCAGTGGGCGAGGTTTTTTCTGGAGGTTTGTCTGTTTGGCGATCTCGCTTCAGGAGAGGAGGCTCGTTTCAGGTTGTGGAGTGACATCATGGGTGGATGCGGGACAATGCAGAAATCAGCCCAAGGCCTGGGCCCTTTATGCCTGTCCTTGGATTGTATTCAATGTGGTAATTCGCTTAGCTAGACGGACCCTTTGAGAGTCGACTGACACATAGGGTCGCTTGAAGAATATGACTTCAATGGCTGATCCGTCAGCCACTATGATGGGATGGGCCTTGAAAGTAAGACGAAGTTTCCTGGCCGGCGAATCATTAGGGACGTAGGCGAAGTTTTTCGCTTCTGGATATATGGTCTATGCTACCAATAACGATTTAGAAACGTAGTAAATTGACCTTTGCGACCATGCATGTATTCTTCTAGGATGAGCCGGTCACTCACCGCGGGGGCGAGATGGACAAAATATACGTAAAGGTCTAGCCGGTGGCGGGGACTGGAGTAAAGGCGGGGACCCGAGGTACTCTTTTCAGTTGTTGGACCGCATTTTTAGATTCCCCATTCCATTGAAAGCCCTGCTTTTCCTTAGGATTTGGAAGAAGGGGAGGCATTTGTTCGCAGACTGGAGAACAAATCTGGTTGAGGGGCGGCGACTCGCACAGTCCGCTGACTTGTGTAATCTTGCGGATACTTCTGGGCCGAACTCATCGTGATTAGGGCTGGATCTGATCCGGGTTTACTTCGATCACGTTAGTGACCAGAAATCCTAAAATATTTTCCGTACGACACTCCAAATCTGCATTTGGAGGGATTTAACATAATCCGATGGCGAGCAGATGTTAAATGCTTCTTCAAGGTGGCGAGGTGGTCGGATGACGGAGAAGGCTTTTTCCACCAGCTATCATCTCATATACTTCCATGGTCTTCCCGATGTTGTTCCTTGAACATTCTTATTGACTAACCTCTGGTAGTTGCCCCAGCGGTTTTTCAATCCGAAAGGGTATGATTTGTGAAATATAACCCCCGTTCTTGTGATAATAAAAAGAGGGCTTTTCAATGTCAGGAGGGTATATCTTGATCTGGTGATACCCGAGAAGGCGTCCAAAAACTTAGGAGAGAGGGAGGGGACCAACTACAACTAGGGGGCTCTTGATTTCGTCGACTATTAAGTCTATTTTTGGCAGGGAAAAACTTGTCATTTGGGCAGCCTTGTGAGGTCGATGAAATATACCACCACCCTCCACTTTCCCCCCTTTGTGGGGGGGCGACTAACGACATGGGCGAGAGCAATCCGGATAGGGGGTCCCTCGGACGACGTTAGCTCTGATGAGTTTATTTACTTTCGTATTCATGACCTTTTAGGCGTCAGGGGCGAACTTTCTTCGCTTTTGGCGAACTGGAGAATGCTTCGGGTCGATGGGGAACAATTTGTGCAGGTTGATCTAGATCTATGCCAGGAAGTCTCTTTGCGGACCAGGCAAAAACGGCGGAATTTTCTTTTCAAGAAGTTTATCCAAGGTGAAACGAAGCTCACTGGTAAGTTTCCGTACCAATCATGACTATGGCGATCAGGGTAATCGGATGTATGGAGATGGGGACGATTTCTTCAAGGGGCTTTGGTTGTTATTGGTTTCCCTTGGGGTCTGCTAGGGTGATGGTGGTTCCATTCACTCCTAAGTACCTCTGATGTCGCACCCATGTTCTGTAATTGAATTGGTGGCGGCAACTGAAAGAGGGGTCGACTCCTCATGGCCGGATGGAAGCATTGCCTGGCCACTTTCTGATCTCCCTTTATCTCGCCAACACCTGTGTAGAGTGGGAAACTTTAGCTTAAGGTATAAGTCGAGGTGATCGCCCTTGATTCCTCCCAAAGTTGGTCGCCCCAGGATGGCATTATAAGGTGAGGGGAAGTCTGACCACAATAAATCTGCCACACGGTGGTTGGTTGTGGTTCGCCCCGGGTGTTATGGCAAGTTGAGCCATCCAAGGGGTTGCGTCGTAATTCACTCCAAACCGATCAGGGGGGTAGATGAAAAGGTGAAGCTGTCTAGTCCAATTTTCCTGTTCCGAATGCCGAGATGAACACGATATATCCGAACTCCCGTTGTCGATTTAAAATTCTCTGGACGTTGAATGAAATTGGCATGACGGGCCGAGACGGACCAAGGCAATCGTCGTGGGGTAATGTAAGGGCCTCTTAAATCATCATTGCTGAAGAGATGGGTCTTGTTTGGTCAGAACAAATGATGTGGACAGATTGTAAACTTCTTCCTCAGTCGGTCTATGGGCACTTTGGCATGCCTTTTCCTGGATGAAGTCGATACCTCCGATCGAAACCTCCATGGATGTTTGTATATCTCCCGCGTTGGTCTGTATCGCCGTATCTCTCTCTAGGGGAGTTGGGTGGTGGCCGAGCGCACATACTTCCTTAGGTAAACCCTCTAATGGGTCGGCGATTTGTTCTTTCAGTTGATGAAACAGTCTCAGAGATACATGTCCGTGGGCGGTCACCGTGTGGACATTCACAATATTTGTTCCTGTTCCTCTTTTGGGGGTCAGTTTGATCTTTCCGGGCATCTTGACGAACTCTTCGGCTTAATTTCGAGAGTACTTGAGCGGCAAAACGGGGGAGTTGAGTGGGTTGGTAGTCGTTAAAAATCAGGACGGCGGGAGGGGCTGACCCCCGTCCTGAGGGATGCCTGTCATTGGATCGCTTTGGATCTCGGGTCAGGTCTCTTGTACCTCGTTTCTTCCCTGTAATCAGCCCTCGCCTTGGATCAGGTTCTTTTCCTCTTTGATCATCCTTTCCTCGTCGCCTTCTATTGGCCTCGGCAACTTCTACTGCGACGATATACGTGTCGGCTTTGCTCGGAGCGCGGATAAAGTTTCAGGAACGTTGTTGGAGAGGGGAGTCGAAACCAGCGGGCCAGGTCGGAAGTTCCTTCCATCATCGCCAAATTATTACTTGTCGCTGGGAATCTTCGACTTCCAAAAAGCCTGATGAATCGTTTCACGGAAGGCTTTCAAGCTCTCGTCTCTTTGATGAAAAAAAATGGTGATGAAAAGGTGAGAAGCATTTCTTTTGGCGATTTTCGGAAGATCATGAAATGGCGATGAAGAGTCGACGGAGATCACCAAAGGAATCAATGGTCCCATGGCGACAGTTTTCGAAACCATGATCTGGCGGCGGTTCCATTAAAAGTGCGCGAAGAAAGCTTTTGACACACATAAGATGTATCCGAGCAACCTTGGGCGGACATAGACTCTTGTACGAGCTACAAGTGGGTATCCATCGGATCTGTTTTTCCTTTAAAGACCGAGCCGGGAGGGAGCTTGAACTTTGAGAATCATTGAGCCCTCAATATCCTCTCTTGTGGAACGGCCGGGTCTATCTGCTTAAATTTAGTGTGTCCACAGGTACTGGGGACACCTGCCCGTGTTGATGCGTTCGAAGCCGGGTGTCCAACTCTCGAATATTTTGTGAGGTGCGGTACTTATCTGTGCCTGACGATGCGTCACCTCTGATGGGGGCTCCTCCCCCTCTCGATCTGTGAGTTTTACTAGATTCGGAGGAACTCGTTTCATGCAAAAGGAAGCTGGGATTGGCCGTATCCCCGCCCTACTTGATCGGCCATTGATGTTTCTGGAACGATTTCTAGACCGATTCGAGTTGGCGAGATCGCTGACATCAGGCGGAACGAAGTGAGTGCCGTTGGAGAGTGGGGGGTTTGGCAGAGCAGCGAGCGTTGCATTAGGCGACATATCTCGTTCATATCCTATCTGCTCAGCATATCGTGTATCTCACGGGTGGAGACCTCTAGATCGGGCTTGGGATATGGGTTGGCATAGGATCGGATCTGTTCCCAGGGGGGGGCTACCTGGCAATTGTCTGGGAGATTGCGGTTGGTGCGGGGGGTGATAGAGGAAATGTCGTTCCACAGACGGCGCCAAAACTGTTGTGGTTTAAAAAATTGGGGCGAAGCAACAACAGTCAATATGCTCGGTATCCCCCCGGCCAATGAGAACCTAGATATTTGGAGGGCGACCTGCAAGACGAACGAACGTAAACGGGGGGGGCCGGGGCGAGCGGACCCGACTCAAAAACCCTCCGGTCGTTTGATGATCAGGACCCAAGGTGCTGACAGCAGATACGATGATCTGAAGAGAATTATGGAGTGTGGGCTATGCTAAGGCGTACCTTGTTACATGGGGGAGGGAGCGGCTTTTTTTAGAGACGGCGTAGAGTAAGTAATGGGCCGTGCCCATGGATCACGGCAAGCTCCTCGGAAGGATTTATATGGAATGCTATCCTCGGAGATAGAGGAGATCTATTGGAAGATTGCATATGGAGAGTATCCTGTAATTGTCGATGCCGTGGCAGGAGAAAACCTGTAAGGGATAGTACCATGTATAGATAGGATTCGAGCCGGAGTAGAGACGGAGATTCCAAGTACCGATTTCGCCAAGGGGGCGGGAGGAGGAGGCACTTTAAATAGGATCAAACTGATGAGTACTCTGTTGGTTGGCCTGGCGAGCTCAGCGAAGAGATGACTTGGAGAAGGGTTACACATACGACGTGGGCTGTTTTACCTCGAGTCAAGAGGGTTCGGAGATGACGTTTTGGGGAACTTCATGGAAGAGGGTAACGCTGTCCATCCTCCCTTGGCGGCGAGGTACTTGAACATTAATAGGTGTATTTTTCCCCACATCAACATGTATTGGTTGGATAGTCAAAAAAAATTAATTATTTTAACTACTAGAACTCCATAAACTCATCTCAAATAGTATATAAAACAGGCAAAACAAAATTAGTAAATAAAGTCCAAACAGATAAATTATTAAGTGAATGGTATTGTGTAAGGGAGTATATAGAATATATATATTATATATAGATATGGATATTCTTTTTGATAAGCATGAAGCTGGCTCATTTGATTATAGTACAAAAGAAGTACATTTTCAGACACTCATGTGTGGATTAAGGATTTAGTGAGTAAAAATAAAAAAATGAGATCCAATGATTCCAAACGGTTAAATCATTTAAAATTTTTTTTATTTTATTTGTTGTTTAAAAATTAATTCGGCACATATAGAATTTTAAAGAACAATTTCATTAAAACTCAGTAATCTATAAATACAAGCTTCAACCGTTTGAAAAAATTGTTCAACCAGTTGAACAATTACAAAAACATAAAAATACTGAAACGAAATGTAAAAACTAAAATGAAAGAATAGAAACAAAGCCGAGTCTTACAATCACAGTTACTTAAAAAATTTGCTGCCTACCAATGGTTTTGCAAGTTATTGTCAACGTCTTTCTCTCCTGATAAAATATCTAAAACCACTTATATAGGAATACTTCCTTACGCAGCCTTAGTGAACTGATCTGCATTTGTCTCTCTCTCACTCAAGAACTCAAATCAGAATGTTTTTCTATTTTCATTAGTGTGTGTTTTCCTTTAACAAATCAGTTTTTCTAAAGAAAAAAATCCGTTAACCATTACCCATGCCGTCCCCTCCTTTCTTGTCCCCGAATCTCCTTCCTCTCCCTCCCCTATATTACTATAAAATGCGACATTCAAGCTTAAGCATAACTTCACATTTACTAGGATGTTAGAGCTTTGCCATCATAACAACTATTAGAGGTTATTATGGCTTCATAAAATTGTTGTCAATAGTAGCAAAATAGTTGTCCTTTGGACTATTTAGTAGCTCTATTTTGAGTTGAGAATTTCAGCCCTTTATGGACTTTCATTCATACCAATTTTTTACAATCTCCTCAATGAATGAAAATTTTATGCAGACCGATGCAGACGAGGAGCGCCCCCGCAGAGAGAGATACAACGGAAAAATTCTGGCATTTAGATACGAATACCGTAGTTTTGGCGCTTTGAAATCACGTTTGTGAGGTATATCGAATTTATAGGTAAACTAATGAACGAGCCAATCTTGAACTGTACCGCCATCAGTGTAAATTGAGATAATAGATGTCATACAAGAACTTCTCCTAAAAAAAATTAGTTCTCACTATTGTGTTTATTTTGACATTGGAATACTCTTTCTGGTTCTGCAAGTATTTTATAGCAAGATTCAGCGTTGCAAGATAGAACATCATCTTTCGCTACCATTTCTTGAAGTCAATCACGCCGAACTTTCTTGGTGTGTCTACATAAGCCATTGAAACTAATGGAATACCAGGTGTGGGAGCAATAGCTCTCCAAACAACTGGAACTTGAGTGCTTGTTTCAATAGCTTCTGATGACATGTTTTTCGAAAAAGATCAATTATATATCAATATAAAGATTTAACAATATCGATAACATAAATAGATTAACAATCAAACATAATCACATTTTATTTACAGAACAAATCTGAAATATTCAACTTCCAATTGGTCAAAAAAATTCTCCAACCAGCTCAGGCAAGCAGAATGCATTTTCTGCAATCCTCAACGGTTCAAGAAAATTCTCCAACTGATTCAAATCAAACATAAGACATATTATGTGACTTTCAACCGGTTGAGAAAAACCTCCAACCGATCGGAGACAAGCAAAGAGCTCTGTCTCAATAGCTCAATCGGTCAAGGAAAACCTCCAACCGGTTGAAGACAGGCAAAATGCTTTAATACTATGCT
>CM018892.1:13052694-13055194 GCA_009663005.1 Actinidia chinensis
CGTACTTCTGCTGAGATAGTGAAGATCCCTTGTGTAGAATATGCCACCTCAATACCGAAGGAATATTTTAAGTTTCCCTATTTCCTTTATCTCAAAGTCTGTTACCATCCTCTGCTTAATTCATTCTTCTCTCTCATCGTTCCCAGTCACATGATTTCATCCACATAGACTAGAAGAGCAGTTCTCCCCGTGCACGCCGAATGCTTGATGAAGAGAGTGTGGTCCCCTTGACTTTGTTTATCCAGACTTCGTCATGACCTTTGCAAATCTCCCGAACCATGCTTAAGTAGATTGCTTCATCCATTAAAGGGCCTTTCTCAACTTGCACACCTTGTTTACCTATGTTCCTCTGAGACCTGTATGTGGGATGTGCATGTATATTTTTTCATCCTAGGTCCACCGTGAAGAAACGCATTCTTAACATTCATATTGTAGAGTTTTGCCAGTTTTAGGTGAGCAGCCAAGTAACAAGATCCACAGTATTCATTTTTTTGCAATTGGAGCAAATCTCTTGATAATCAACCTCGTAGGTGGTGGTAATCATTTTGAGAAACCGCCAATGCGTGCTTTATATCTCTCAAGGGATTCCATCAGCCTTATATTTTGTTGTGAAAATCACTTTACAATCAACATTTTTTTCCCTTCCGGCTTATCAACTATCTCCCATGTTTTATCTTTCCATGCACTCGTCTCCTCTCTCATAGCCTCCCTCCATTCCCTTTTTGATAATGCCTCAACACATATGAGGGATAGAAATGGTATTTAGACTCATAATAAACCTTTTGTGGGTGGGTGACAGCGCTCCAGAGAGACAATAGTGAGATAATGTTAAATGGTCGTTTTAGTCACATTCTCTGGTACTTGTTCTAATAGTGCATGGGAAGGTCATTTGTTGGGGTCACGAGATGTTTCAACAGGTTGTGTGTGTAAAGTTGGATCAGAATTTAAAACCGGGGGTTATCTCATTCTTAGGGTCGTAGTGGACTCTTTTGGACTTGCGTCCGTTCTGGAACGGCCTTTCTCCTTGAAACCTTGAGATTACTCGGGTGCAATGGGAGAAATTGGGTGACTCTGATATGCTTGTTCTACAAAGGACTTGGATTCGGGTTCAACAATACGGGTTGGAACAACAAGGAGGTCAACGTGTTTTGAGTGTTCAAAGGCTCCCAGGCCTATCTTCCATCATTGAATTCTCCCCCTGAAGAGAGGACTTAGAGAAAAATGGTTTTTTTTGTGAAAGTGACATCGGAAGATGTGTAACATTTTTTGGAGGAGGGATTGTAGCACTTGTATCCTTTTTGAGTGATGAGTAACCAGGAAGACACACTTAATGCTCGAGGGTCAGTTTGCCTCTATGTTGTTGTGTAATATGAACAAAGAGCAGGCACGCGAACACCCTAGGTGTGAGGCCATGTGATGTTCTCACTTAGAAGTTAGAAGCTATTGAGGATTTCTATGGGACTTTTTATTGTCCAACACACGTGGTGAAAGTCTATTTATCATGTGTGGTGGGCAGTAGACAGCTTCTCCCCAATAGGACTTAGGAACATTCCCTGAAATAGTATGCTCGGGTTGGGTTAATAAATGCCCATTTTCCTCTCAAGCTATCCATTTTTATGAGGTGTGGTTAACACATACGCTCATGATAATACCCTGTGATTGAAAGGAGGGTGATAAAATCAGGTTTAATTAGTCCCTAGCATTGTCCCTGTCTAAAGCCTTTTATTTAACTCCAAATTGAGTTTGAACCATTGAGTGGAAATTAGGTCAACAATGCCAACATCAAATTTTTGTTTAAGGAGAAATAGCCATGGTATCCGAGTGCAATAATTCAATTAAGGATACAAACCAACGAGCACCCAGAAACATTATGTATAGTAGAAGGTCCCCATATGTCTTATGATTAAAAAAAATGAAGGGATAGAACTCTTTACTTGCTAATGGAAAAGATGAACTAGTATGTTTGGCCAATTCACAGATACATAATGACCTCAAAATATTTTATCCGTGTAACAAATGAGGACGCAATGACTTTTAAAACGCCTAAAAGATGGATAACCTAGAACGCAAATGATATAACCAAATTGTATCTTTATTCGATGAACTAAGAAAAGACAAAGGTATGTTCTCCTAACTTCTGAGATGATTCAGGTGGTAAAGACCACTACTATTCCTTAAGCAAGTCCAACCTCCTCCCGAACCCGGTTCCTGAAAAACACAATGAGAAGGGAAAAAGATAGCCACAACATTTAAGATCACATGGGTAAGCTTTTGAATGGCAACAAGGCTGGCCGACATTTTTGGTACATGGTTGACATTTTTAAGGGACAATGATTGGTGTGATATGTTAGCTTCGAACCCAGCACAGTACTAAAGAACCATGGCCCTGTAAAATTTTTCGGTTACTACTTGGGCATGGGGTGTATGTGTGGGAAAAGGTGAGATGTAGGGGTCATTGAATCTGTGGCAAAAACCGGAATCTATTATCCATGAGTTGGCA
>CM018892.1:13110194-13115194 GCA_009663005.1 Actinidia chinensis
GGGGGAAAGAATTATCCGAGGAGAAAAGTTATCCTCCCTCCTAATCCACCAGCCAAACATGCCCTTAGCTCATCTAGGCCTCTCCTCAAAAAACTTGGATATCCCTTGGTTGCCTCATGGAGGCACTCCTAAACTTTATACTACTTTCTCACAATTGAGGTGGGATTGAGCATTTTTTTTACTACATTTAACTAGTACATTTTGAGGGACAATATCTCATTCAGCCATTATCCATTTTGAACATACTTTATCTCATTCTTTATTCGTTTCATCAAAAAGATGAATCGAAGTCTCATCGTTTTCAGCGCTGAAAATCCATGCTCAAAACTTGGTTTTTTCAACAAAAGCCGCATTGAAATTGATTGAATTGTGGTGAGTTTTTCTGAATTCTTCTGTACTTTTTTTGGTAGGAATTCTATGTTGTTACTCACAAATAGTTTTGCACTCTGTATTGAACGGAAATAAATGGAAATTTTAAAAAATATTATTCGATTTAAATCTTCATTCCTTTTGGATCTCATTTATGCCCTACATGTGTGTTTGATCTTAGAAGTGTTAAAGTGAGCAAAAAAACTAATTACAATGTATTATACAATCAGGTGACATTACATTTGGGGCATACCATAATAAAAACGAAAAAATTTGTGGAGGGTGTCACTCGGGGAAATATCCACAAAAATGCACTAATCATGCATTACACAAAATTCACTCTCCCTATTTTCTTCACGTAGTTTGTTGTTCAAAGGGACCTTTCGTCTGATACCAAAATCCCATAGCTCTTCTTACTCGTATAAATTGGCTTCATAAATGGCCAAAGAAAGAGTCACCATAAGAACACTATGCAGCCAAATGGGTAAGATGACATAAAACAGAAGCATGGGCGTATCAGCAAATAAAGTCCAGTGACATATAAGCCAAAGTAATTATAAAACCAAATCTAAAAACAAAGCAAAATCAAAATCCACACAACCAATTTCAACAAAGCAGCAGTTCACACAGAAACAAGGGATAAAAGAATCCAAATCAGTTGCATTCTCCATTTTTCAGCGCAAAATCTAAATTCCAAACGGACCAAATCCATGAAACGATGTAACCACGCTTACTAGCATATTATAATAAGGGGTGGGGGGGAGGATAAACAGGGAAGAATTTCATGTATACAACTGCTAAAAGCACAAATTCTACTCCTAGTTTTTTAAGTCTATCGACAGAATGAAATGTATCATGAACATCGCATCCAAGTAGAATCAGTCATCAGCCGGATCCTGAGGAGCTTCATCAGCCCTGCGTTTAATTGTGATGACTGGGCACTCGGCATGCTTAACACAAAATTCACTCACAGTATCTACAAAAATCCTGCAAACCAGATTAAGGTGTAAAATAGTAGTTAGCGTGTCAAGCATTACCGCACCGAAGTCTAGGAAGTAGGAACCCCAACAATTAATCACGGATTTACAGAAAAAAACAACAACAAAACAAGTGTCTTACAAGTGTTTTACTATAGATGGTGCAACCAAGAAATACAAATTTCCTTACAAGTGTTTTACTATAGACTGCAGTATGCATGATATCCAGCTGTGTTAGAAGGGTATAGCAATGCTAACTGTATATTTGATATGAATGATTCAAAATTCACGAGTGGATATGTATTTGTCCTAAGAGGGGCTATAGTATTGCGGAAATCTTTCTCCAACTTCATATGTTACTTGATCTACGATGGAGACATCAAGGTTCATGGCCCTGACGCAATTGAGAAAGCGAGCTGCCTTCGCACTTCTTGAAAGATGTTCTGAGTTGGTCAAAGCCTATGCCATCTATTTGCAATTGTTGCAATAGTCAATCAGCAATTGAAAATTGCTTTCTTCACATTGTTTATTTCCTTGAATTCTAAATCAACCCCTCTCTCTCTTCTGGGTGGTGACTTTCCCCAGATAGCTGGCAATCCACATGCGCCCCTATTTTTCCTCATTGTCCCAATTAAAAAGCCCAGAAACCTACATGGGCCGAGACAGGCCTATTTTTACTTATCAGCCCCATTAAAAGCCCAGGAACAGGCTATTAAAACCCATCGCGATTCTGTTTCAGGGGCATCGCCAGAAACCCTAATGTCAGATGTTGTAATGTAGCCGATCTCCTTCTTCTTCCTCTTCTTCTTCGTTTTAGGGTTTTGTTTTATTTTTGATTAGAAGATAGCAAACTGAAAGGAGTAGGGGCAAAGATGAACAATGCGTATGTAATTCTGACACCTCTTGTATGAGAAGCGCCTCCAAAAGGACTCTTCTTTGAGCACATGAAGCAACTCTCTGAGCCCCTTCTTCTCTTGCCATTCTTACTTATCGAATTATTAATCTTTAATTTTGTTTTTTACGGTTTTGTATTTGATTGTTTGTTTCTTTCGGATGATTTGGCCTATCGAGATTGATTTGAAAAATCCAGAGTATCTATAAAGCCAATGTTTTTGTTTTCAATTGGGTTTGTTTCTGTGTATTTGTATTTGGTTTTTCTACCTTTCTTTGATTATTACGGGTTAGATCTTTGTAATTTGCCCTTTCAAGATGGATCGAAAAAACCCGTAGTATCTTTGAATCGAATAATTTTGACCCTTTCTGGGTATTTGAATGTGATTGTGTTTTCTATTTTGTTTGATTCTTCCAGATACTGTGATTGGAGAAATCCAGAGACTGTTACTCTGTTCGTTGAGCAGAAATTCAGGCAGCCCCCTACTCTGACAACGATGGAGAGGGAGGTGTTAATCTGCTCGGAAATTAATCATACTTTTGATCTTCAGATCTGCTGAGATGAATCTTTGATGCGGGTCTAGTAAAACTCAAGTACATTTTGTTTTTCAACAATACCCTGTATTTTACCATTCTTTTAACTAAAATGAAATTTTTAAAGGGATATGATCCAAGTTCTACTTGTGGAAGAGAGTAGAAACTATTGAACAAGTTCTGGTTAGATGGGATGGACTTGGTAGTTTTTGGTTCCTCGAAAGGGTTGGTATTATTTTTTATTTTATTTTTGATTAACCGCATAGGCCTCGTTTGTTTGCCGGACTGGACAAGGAGTCTCCGGACTAATAGCCTGCTGGACTTGGACTGGATCGTTGCGGACTACTTGGCCCCGGAGATATCGGTAGCTGGTTTGTTGGCTCCGGACAAAAATTCTGTGGTAAGTTGGTAGTTTCAGTATTGTCCCATGTGCTTGGTAAGCAATCGGACTGGACAAATGAAGGAAATGACCAAACATTACCCCTTCAATTTATTTTGGAATAAACAAGCTTTCTTTTTTAAAAATTAACAGTTTTTTGAAAACAAATATTTTTGAAAAAGGTATTTGTTATTTAATTTTTGAAACATAATTTATAAAAAAATGAATTTTTAAAAAAAATATTTTTTTAAAAAAATAAACTTAATTTTTATAAAAGAAAAAATTATTATATTTTTTAAAAAATTGTCTTAATAAAATATATATTTTAAAATTATTTTGTTTTATTATATTTTTGATTTAAATATTTTTTAAAAAAAATATTTTTTAGAAAAATAGTAATTTTTCAAAAAAAAAACGTGATTTATCCAAAAAAAAAAAGAGATTAAAAAATTAAGGTAAGGAAAAAATAAAAAAATTTGTTAAAAAAATTAATAAAAAAATAAAAAAAAAAAAAAAAATGAAAGAGGAGAGGGGAGGAGAGGAGTGGGGGGAGAGAGAGGGAGAGAGAGAGAGAGAAGGGAGAAAGAGGGGGGAAATTATTTCATGTGTAAGGGGCAATTAGTTATTTCTATTTTTAGTCCGACTTAGCTTAGTCCGGGGACTAATTGCCACACAACACACACCCGGACAGCACAGTCCCAATATAACGGACATTGTACGAGGAAATCGTCCGGTTCATTTTTTGCAAACAAACGCGGGACTGGACTGGACTCGTTGTCCAGTCCGGCCTAATCCCACCAAACAAACATGGCCGTAGTGTCTTAGGATTTGGGCTCATCCAGACTAATCTTTGTATTTCGGAGCACCTAGGAATTTCACCCCATGACGGAAACGTGGAATGTCGATTCAAAGTAGGTCAGAAATCGAAATCGAAATTTTGGAAAAAAAAAAATCTGTTTTTTTGTCTGACAATCATTCATATTTTATGGATCCATTTGACTTTTTGGAAACTGCAAGTCCTGTTGAAATGAGAATTGTTTGAATTTTAAATGCAAGGAGTATCATGCCTTGCGAGTTTAGAAAGGAATGCAATCAGGGAATTTCCCTTTTATAGAAGGAATTGAATTGAGCAAAAATTATACATGTCTGAGGTTTTTACGTGCCTTTATTTTGTAGAAAAGATTTTGTATGCAATGCGGATTCAGTGTTTGTATCGCACGATATAATTCGTAACAGGAACTGGCCCCTTTGTCCGTCGCCCCTCAAGGACAGCCATGATCGTTCTGAAATTGAGATGCAATGAGGTTGTATGTGACTCTGCCCCATCTCCAAACGCTTGGCGCCCTTCTGCCTTTCAATGCTGCTGATATAATGTCTCTTAGGGTACCTAATTTAGTATTGTATTTGTTGCTTATTGCTTATCGATTCATACGCTGTGGTTGTATGAGCTACTTGGTCTTCAAACCCAAACCTGTAGATCGGGGAATTAATGTTGTTTGTTTGGAATAGCTATGTTATTTTCGTGTCTGATTGGATAGTAAACAAAGCAGAACAAGAATTTGATTTTTTTGTATATATTCCAATGGACAAAATAATTCAAAATTGGAAAGGTCGAGTTCAATTCTAATGTTTTTGTTGCTGTATGGTCTCCTCAACGTGGGTGATCTCGATGCTAATGTTTTATATACTGAGCATTGTGGCATCAGATTTTGGATTTTCCAGCAAGATGGGTTTAATTAACTTCTCATTTGTGTGGCGTATATTAATTTTGTTGGACCTGTTAACTAGTAATAGTGAACAGAAGTAACATACATAAATGCACAAAAACTTTGCCATTCAGCCTATAGGCT
>CM018892.1:13142694-13147694 GCA_009663005.1 Actinidia chinensis
TTATTTTCATCAATTTTGATGATTTTTCATCGCAAAAGAACAAATAAAAATAAAAAATAATCACAAATAAGGTAACTCTCAGTAACTTTCTCAAAAACTAACTAATCGAAATTAACTAATCTAATCTAAGACTAACATAAGAGAAGCTGTTTTTTTCATCCCTAACATCCCCACGCCCTCTCGATGTGATCTTCGTTTTTCCTTTCATTTTTATCCTCAATTTTTTCTCAACCTACAATTTTGCCATTCAATCATTTTATTTTTTTACTAAACCCCTTTATTTTCTTTTTTTTAATACTTCTTTATGTTTTTTTTTACTTTCTCAACTTTCATTTCACTTTCGAATTTTTATATATAAATAAAAAAATTTGATAAAATTTTATAACTCCTTTATTTTTTTTCTTTTTAATACCCACCCCTTATTTCTTAGTTTTTTTTTTTTCTTTTTTACTTTCACTTCCAATTTTTATATAAAAAGAATTAGATAACTTTTATAACTTTTTTTTACTCTCACCTTAATGTTTTTTTTTAAAAAGAAAAAAAATATGGATCAAAATTTTTAATAAATTTTTTTATAAAAAATGTTTGATGAGTTGATAGTTTATATGTTACTTTATTATATGAGACTACCCTTGAAATTAATAAGATTTTTTTAGTGTTTGATTTAATCATAACAATATATAGAAAAATATACTTTAACGTATCAATACAGTTTGAAAATTCAATACTTCATAAAATATAACTTCTCATCAATCTCCTCCCAAAGAAATTATATATTTTTTTGATTAAAAATTCGGAAGTGAAAGTAAAAAGAAAAACATAAAAGATTAAGAATATTAAAAAATAAATAAAAGAGTTATAAAATTTTCGAATAAAAAATTATATAAAATTTAAAGTGACAGTACAAAAAAAAGATAACAGGGGTTTAAAAAAAAGTATAAAAAATGGTTGAATGTGAAAGTAATGGGAGGAGATAGAGTGCGAGTTCTGCTGTCGCGCCGCGCTGCCCGTGCTGGGCTGCGCGCGACGTGCCCGTGCTCTGCTTTCGGCGGGCCCCCTCCTTTGAGGTGAAATTTACTTCGTTGGATCAACTCCCTTAAATTTCAGCGCGTACCTAGGCCGCGCGATAAATTTTGGATTCAAACATAGTTTGATTTGTCTTATAGATAGGCCCAGGGGGGTTAATTGTAGAGAAGATTGTATGCCATTTACCAAATGTCGTTTGGCAATGTAAAACCAAGTTACTAGTATATAATGGGCGTCGCAAACTTTCGCTTTGTGCTTTTATAAACATCTACGTGCAGTGGGCGAGTCAGAAAAATTTCAGGGGGGCAATCATTAAAAAAAAAAATTTCTGAAGGGGAGGGAGGATTGGGGGGGCCTTTCTCCTTTTGGCGAGGTGGGCAAATTGATTTTTTTTTCTAAATTACATAGGCACAAACAAATTCGCCCCCTTTCAGGGGGCTCCTCCATTGGATCCGCCGCTCTCTCTTGCCTTTTAACCCATAATTCTGGATGTTTTCTGAGGGGTGTTTTCATAATTCTGGCGCACATCAATTCCTCCCTGTTTTAAGGGCCTGTCGACGTAAACCTTGGAAACCTGCACCATCTACCAGTGACGCAGTACTCGGTTACGATTAGTTTTCGTAATGGCCTTAATTTTTATTTTGAGTACGGAGTGGAAACATACTTCCAGGTTTAGGGTTTAGTTTCAATGGGCAACCTTAAATCTTTGGCTTACACTGTGAGGTTCATCTGTAAAACTTGAATTTTTTCATTTTTTTTTTCTCTTTTTTTTCACCAACTTTCAGAATCCAAACACAGTCTTAATGTTTAAATTTCTACATTTTAATTTGCCTTCGCTGCCACTACGCAAAATCTCAACTTGGATTGGGCACATTGGCATTGGGCCCATCACACGTCTTTATTGAAAAGAAAAACGTGTATACCCTTTTTTTTTGTCAATCTTATCAGACTAAAACAACCCCTTAGTTTATGGATCACCTTTGTGTGATAAAAATAATAATAATAACATATAATGTTCTCTAGATGGGCTACTTAGAAATGGAATTCTCTTCACAACGTTTAACTACCAACCCATTGGAAAAAGAAAATGGTTGATATCATATGCTAATAATTATTATTCTTATGAACGAATTATATAAAAAACACATCAGAATTAAGCGTTGTACTCTTTTTGATAACTCGGTATCTGGATCAATAAACCTACTAATGGGACCAAGCTAATAAAACTGTTCACAAGCGGGAGATGACCCATTTAAAGCCGGAACAAAATAATGTATGAACAACTAAACACAGCATTAATAGCACACGTGTGAGATGAACCTCAAATCAAAGGCTTTACAAACCCCCTTGATGCCTTGTGTCTACCACTCACGCTAAACATTGGGAAGTACAAGTCGTACTCTTTACGAATATTTAGTTTTAAAGTGATCGAAAGTTCAAGTTGAGACATATCATTTTGTACAAATTTTTTATTTGTATATCTTATTGTCTTGAATCATTTCCTTGGTCAATAGGTTGCATGGCATAGTGAGGATTACTTGTGGCATAAAAAATAGACCTTAGCACGTCTAGCAAAAGACGATTCTTGTTTTTTCAGCAACTCCATTTGTTGGGGAGGTCAACGCAAAAGGCTAGTGAATAATGTCATTAGATGCAAGATAAGGACTAAATTAGAGTTATAAATTTCTTTCAATTATCATATGAAAGAATTTAATTCAGTACCAAAAAGTATGATTATTTTATAAAAAATTTAAAATGCATGACACATATTTTTTTCTTAATAAATAAACCAAGTAGTTTGAGAAACAAATTACAATAAATGTGATAAACCACTTATGTCTAGTAAGTGTGGTATTTTAGAGGAATCCCAATATAGAAGGCACAATTACAAAAGAAACATTAGTTTTTTAGAACTGGTAAGAAAATGAAAAAACACGATGGTGTTGCCCAAGTTCACAAAATTACATTGAAATAACAATAAAATTACTGGATAATAAAGAGGGAGAATAAATGTTGATCAAATGAAAATGAGAGATGTCCAAGCATATGATATCAAAGTCAAATAGTCTCTTCAAGCAGGGAAAAGATGGGAGGGTGATGACAACAAGCAACTTTCTTGTGTAGGAGCTAGGAATGTCAAAAAATATAGACGATTGACCTCCCTATCACTGTCAATCGTCGTCCTCTTTGAAAATTCTAAAACACAAAGTAAGAAGGAACAAAGTGGGCGATACTGCAGTTTGAATCACCAGTGATTACAGTTAATAGATAAAAGATGTAGCAAACTAGAGACATATAAATAAAGGACAAGAAAAGAGAATGTGGATATATAACAAACATTTTTCAAAAATAGAAAAAAAAGTACTATTCAGCTATTTTAATTTGTTACCAGAATCAATAATCCAGAAAAAATGGAATGAGACAGAAATGAACTCATGAGTTGGAGGAATACTGACGGCCAGTGACCTGAATGAGGCAAAGAAAGATGAGACACTAACAGAAGAAGATTCGAGGTGGGGTTTTCATCGAAGAAAAAATCTGTCTCAGTGGTCACATGGAAGAGTGCAAAGCCAACCGTAATATGACAGTTTGACATCCGCGACTAGTGACAAAAAAAAATGAGGACCCACAACAATCACAAATTAGCCACAATTAAACATAAGATTCCGAAAAAAACTCAGGGAAAAAAGGGACAATAACAGGATTAAGTAAAAATAACAACCAAATAAAACATACATCAGCGGAGTGTCTGAGACCTAAATCGAAACGGGTCGAAACTTGAAAGGACTGGGACGCTGAATTAAGAACCTAGAGGGTCAATTGGAACCATGGCATCAAATCAGGTCCTATAGAAAGCAGCGGAGCTGACCAAACAGCAGAAGCTGTCTCGAAAGTCGTCACCGTAGGTTCAGAGCTTATTCGCACCAAATGGGGCCTCGACCAGGCCAATCGAAGCTCAGGGTCACAAAATCAAACCTCAACAGAGTCAGTTGGAGGTCGGACTCACCAAAATGGGGCCTCGACAATTCATCTGGGGCTGCATCGCTTCATGGTACATATTTCTAGTCATATACGGTTCTCTCTCCCTTCAGTATCCACAACAGCATATCAGTTCTCGTGAAGACTCCGAGCCCTTTCTATTGTTTCAATTTGCTACCTTACTTTCATACAGAGATTTCAAGGAATCGGTTTCGACCAATGTACGATGATATTATTCAGATACGACGTTCACTGGGTTCAGAGACCGAGGACTTCCATGAGTTGCCTCCGCCGGGTGGAGTAAAAATTATATCATCTCAAGGAGTATTTAGGCCTTGGGTCCATTAAAGAGATATGCTTTCACACTATCAATCAGGGATTTTTTTTCCCAAGCGTACATGATGGAGTGGCAAATTGAATTGTAGTATTAATGAACAAATAGCCCGGGGGTGGTAATTGTAGAAGAAGATTTGTTACATATTACCATGTAGTTTTGGCAAATGTAAACCAAGGTACTAGGATATAATGGCCGTCCAACGTTCTCTTTGTGCTTTTAAACATCTACGTGGCAGTGGCGGATCATGAAAAAAAACTTCAAGGGATCAACCGTTAAATTTTTTTTTCTGAGACGGGGCATTTATAATTTGAGGGGGGACAAATTGATTTTTTTTTCTAAAACTATAGGCAAAACAAAAAAAATTCCAAACTTGAGGGGGGTCGCTGACCCCCTGGTCCTCCATTGAATCCGCCTCTGTCTACGTGCCTTCTACCCAATAATTCAGTGGATGTTTTCTGTGTTTTCAGAAATTCTGGCCAAATCAATTCCTCCTGTTTAAGGCTGGTCGACATAAACATTGGATACCTGCAACCATCTACAAGTGACCAGTACTGGTTACGATTAGTTTCGTAATGGCCTTAAATTTTATTTTGAGTAAGGAGTGGAACATGACTTCCAGGTTTAGGGTTTAGTTTCATTGCAACCTTAAATCTTTGAG
>CM018892.1:13165194-13170194 GCA_009663005.1 Actinidia chinensis
CTCCTCCTCCTGACATTGAGAAAAAAACTTCCCTTATCACGGAAGGGGGCTATATTGCTTCAAGTCATGCCGTTTTGGTTTTAAAAAGAACAGCGCGGGGCAAACGTACAGAACTAGTCAACAAGATGTTCATGCACAAATTGGAAAGACTATGGAAGTTTTACATAGATGATATGCTGGTTAAGAGTCTCCAGCAGCACACAACCCATCGTCACCAGAAGAAAACATTCGACATACTGCGGCGGCCCAGAATGATGTTGAATCCCTCTAAATGCATCTTTGGAGTGTCTTTTGGAAAGTTTTTTTGGGATTCTGGTCACCAAGCGAGGAATTAAGGTGAACCTCGGATCAATCCAAGCCCTAATCGCAATGAACGCCAAGAAATATTCGAGAAGTACAAGCACTGACGGGCGAGTAGCCGCCCTGAACAGATTCGTCTTCCAAATCTTGCGAACAGTGCCTCCCGTGCTTCAAGCCTGAGAAAGAGCCAGACCTTTCAATGGGAGTGAGGAATCGAAAATGCGTTTACGAACAGCTGAAGAGTTCGTGGGTCCCCGCTTTTACTCTCGGTCCCACCGCCGACGAAGATTCTAACGTGTATTTATCTGCCTCGCCCACCGCAAAAGGCAGTACTAATCCGAGAAGAGGTAAAATCCAAAAATCAAATATTACGTTAGCAAAACTTTAATTGGTGCAATTCATATCCGAGTATTGAAAAAAAGATTCGTCTATGCTCTAATGATGCCGCCAAAACTTCGTCCTTACTACTTTCTTCCAGGCCCATTCCATCTAGTGTTGACAGATGTGCAAGCCACTAAAGCAGATTCTCCCAACGACCGGACACGTCGGGGTAGCTCCTGACATGTCTATCGAGCTAAGTGAGTTCCCACCTTGAGTACAACCAAGGACGGGCAATAAAACCCCGGCCCTGGCTGATTTATTGTCGAATCACCCTGGAAGACACTCCACAACCAGAGATGACTTCCTCTTGAAAGCGGGAATTCCGAAAGAACCAACCCAGAAAAAGACCTCGCCCCCTGGATATTGTTCGTTGGATGGCGCTTCTAAACCAGTCACGGCTGCGGTGCAAGGCTCGTCATAGGAGCTCCATCAGGTGAACAGATGAGTACGTACGCACCATAGAATGGTTTAAAGCCACCAACATGAGGGCGAGTACAAGCCCTCCTCATCGCCGACTAAGAGTAAGCTCAGAGTTGGGAGCACAATCTTTGGAAGTCTTCAGTGACTCGCAAATTGGTGGTAAACCAATCCAATGAGACCGACCTCGCCAAGGACGCAAGAATGATAGCTTATTATTTGGGCGAGGTGAAGGCTGTGTCCGCCAAGATCAAGGAGTTTAGATCCACCAGATTCCCCGGAAGATAATAAAACGGCAGATGCACTTGGCTAATCTGGCGTCAACTTTTGAGTTTATTTTTTCTCAGGTGCATCCTCTTGGAATTTCTTTCTTCTAGTAACCCCAGCATTATGGGTCGGCCAATCAAATTCCTCCACGGAAGACATCTGACGTGGATGGATAAATTATTGCCTATCTCCGGAAAGGGATCCTGCCAAAAGATAAGCTCCAAGCTCTGCCGCCTCCAATACAGTATCCGCAAGGTTTGCATTTTCAAGGGCAGCTAATACAAAAGGTGTCTTTTAGGACCACTCCTTTAGAATGTCTCCGACCAGAAGACAGGCAGAGTAACGTTCTAACGAGAATCACGAAGGCATATGCGGCAATCACTTGGAGCAAAGGTCAAGTGGCGAAGAAAACTATCGCAAGGATATTTTTTTGGGGCCGACCATAGAACGGAGCGGCAACGTATATCAATAGATGCGACAAATGCCAAAGGTTTGCCCCCATCAAGCCCGTCTCCCCCACACCGAGAGGGTACTCGATGTCTAGCCCCTGGCCTTCGCCCAGTGGGGGATAGACAATTCTGGGTCCCCCTTACCCAAAGCTCCTTTCAAAGGAATTTTTTAAATCTCGCTATAGATTATTTCACTAAATGGATAGAAGCTCAGCCTCTGGCGCCAAGATTACTAAGAAAAATACCCGGGACTTTCGTATGGAAGCCCCCTGTGTGCAGATTCGAAGTCCCAAAGATTATATCTCGGACAACGCTAGGCCATTCGCGACACGACAGTTCAGATTATTCTGTTCGATCTCGCCATCCTCCATCATTTTCTCCGTCGCCCCGGTCATCCTCAAGCTAATGGCAAGTTGAAATAACCAATCGTAACCATCTCAGGAATTTGAAGGCGAGTTAGAAGGGTCAAAAGTGGAGTGGGGCGGAAAACTTGCCAACTACTTTGGCATTTTCATACTACTAGCCGGATTCCTACGGTGAAACTCCATATTCCATGGTCTTTGGCAGCCGAATCTTTATCCGGTGGAAATCGTATGCATTCTTTCAGGATGTTTGAATTTCGGACAAAGAACCAATGAGGCCGAGCTTAATAGTCAACCTGGACCTCTTGAGGAAAAAGAGAGAACGCCGACTACGTCAAATGGCTCGCAAGTGCCAGTCGCAAGTACTATAATCAAAGAGTCCAACACCGTTCATTCTTTTCGGCGGCGACCTGTCTTGCGAAAAGTAACCCTGTCAACTAAAGAACTAAATGCGGGAAAGCTCGGCCCAACGTGGGAAGGTCCTTACAAAGTCATCAAAGTCTCCCGACCAGGGACTTACGTTAGAAACCCAGACGGAAACGCACTTTTACATCCCTGGAATGCGAGCATTTGAAAGTACTCATCAATGAGTGAGTCAGAAATCCCTTCGCGCCCTAATCAATTTATTATTTGGAATTGTTACGATCCCCTATGATTTAGATGCGTCGTTTATAACGAAGATTGCTATCGCCATTGGTTGATGTCGCTGTAATTATGATCGTCTATATCGATGGTCGCCAATAAGATCGCCAGTTCAAAACAAATTGAGATGCGCCAGTTCACACAAAATAAAAATCGCTAGTTCAGAACAAAATAAGATCGCCCATATTGAAATCGATCGCCAATATTATTTCAGTATTGAGATTTCGCCATACTACTCAATGGTCGCCATAACGCTCAAACAAAGACGGGAACAAAAATGCATTTTCATTGCATGAACAGAATTACATCTCAAATTAACAAAAAAAAAAAAAAATTTTACACCTCGGGGCAATTCTTTTGATTATCCCCATCATTCTCTCCATTCTCTCTCTTCATTCTCGCCCGCCTTCTCATTTTCCTCATCGTCCTCGTTTTGGCTCTCCAAAAGCAGATCTTGATCGACCACCGTTCTTCAAGGTCGATGGCGAGGTCGGTTGTGATGTCGGGGAAGTGCACCTTGCAGAGTTGAACCCCTCGCCAAAGTATTTTAGAGGCAATCTTCAACGGCCAACCATAAACTCTCCGACGAGGATTTGAACTCCTCCACGACATTCCTGTGGATTTATTTAGAAGCCTCCCTCAGCTCGTTCCACCCAACACTCCCGACCTCTCGAACTTGTCGGATAGTGAATCTCGATCACTTTTTGCCTTTGCGAGCTCATCAATTGGCGCTGCTGTTCACGAGCCGGGAATCGCCCCCCCAATTGCTGGGTCCAGATCATTCAGCAACCTTCGGGAGGCAAGCAATTTCGGTCTCCATGGAGGCAGATTCGCCCCTCTTGAAGAGATGCCAGCTCCCCGGCCTCCCTGCTCTGGTACTGCCAAAGACAGCCTAGCACCAACGGCCTGCTATAAGAAGGAAGCATTTTTTAGCAATCTCACAGTTAGTTAAAATCGATAGAACAATGAAAAGCCCCCCTCATAGTACCTGACCGATCACATAATAGCTTCATCGCCGTCCGGTCCATGGTGAGGCTTCTCTACCTTCTCCTTGGTCGGCCGGGGGCATCACCCCCCGTAGCAAGCTCTTGGGCCACCGGTGTGGCTACTCAACATGGAAGACCGAGGGGCCCAGGCGGACCAAGGTTGGTCGAGGATCTTTCTCCCGTACAGAGAAGTGGTGGCTGGAGGGGTCGGGGCTTGCCCAGATGAGGTCCGCCTTCTTCTTTTATGCCCTCCGGGGCCGACGACAACATCCTTTTCCCTTTGAGCCGTCGTCCGACGCTTCCCTTCTTGCTGGGGCGAGCTGGTGTTCTCTCTCTTTTCTCTCTGGGCCGCTTGTCGCGAATTCACTTACGAAACCCCCTTTTGCCGGAGAGGGGGTCCCCCCGAGCTGCAACCCGGCCGTTTTTCCCGATCTTCTCAGCGCAATCTTCTTGAATCTCACTCTCTTCGACCTACTGCCAATAACATTCGAGTCAGATAAGGAAATACATCCTCGGCACTAGAAAAAAGAAAGGGTATACCATTCGATTCAAAAGCTCGACGGGTAGGCCCCCTCGAGTCCGACTTAGAACCAGATTCCGACCAAGAATTCAAGCTCGGAGCATTCGAGGAACGATCTGGTATAATATCCAGAACCTTTCCCCAACCAAACCACCTCAAAAGTGGTCAGTAAGGGATGTGAGGTAGCCAACCTCCTAAAGTTTGTTCTGAATGGATTCTAGACACATCGATTGAATCCGTCCTCGGGAAGGGCTTTCCTTTTCCCGCCGAGCTTGATCATGGAATTTTCGTACTCAACCCACGTCGTCTTGAGGAAGCTTGAGTCTTCCCGCTCGAAGATTGTCTGTCATGCCATGCCTCGACGTCCTGATTCAAGAGAGCCAAATACCGGCCAAACGACTTTTGAGTCCAGCGCACTGGTACTGCGAAGCGGTCCCGACTTCTCTATTCGACTAAAAAGACTCACGAAGAACCTTCGTTTCGTCGCCAAACAGTCGAGCCGGATTATTACATACAAGTGCTTAATCGTAAAGGCCAATTAACATTAGCTCACCCAGCATTCAATGAATACAAAACATAGTAGAACGGGAAGAGCGTCCCTGACCTAGAATCCCCACGTCCTCTGGAACTCTTGGGGCGCCCAACGGAGACATTCCTGCTGAATCTCCCCATTCCA
>CM018892.1:13175194-13177694 GCA_009663005.1 Actinidia chinensis
AACGGGGATGGTCTGTGACGTTGACTGAGGAAGGCATGTCCTAATTACGGAAAATTTGATTCTAGTGGGAGGCTAGATTCAAAGGGCTGCAACTTGAAGCTCGTGGAGGACGTTTCTAGGTTTCCAAGGGACAAAAAAGGAGATGTTGTGCGGAAGAAGACTAGAGAGCTTACCAATTGGAGGGGGAGGAATGTCCAGGACAGGGGGGAGCTAACTGTCCGACATGGGTCAGGGTATAGCGAGAAGAATGGACAAGGAAGCAACGTTGCACAGAGGTACGCCAAAGCAAGAGCAGGGGTTGGTACCTGAAGGAGGCCGGAGTGAGTACAAGAGTGTAGGGAGATGCTTTGGGATAGTACGGAAGTCTGGCCAACACGAGGTGGTGCAACCCAGTGCAGGGATGTCCACAGAGAAGTTAGAGGAGGAGACCAAGTCAATTTTGAGAAGTTGTACAGCGAAGGGTGGCCCTGGTGACGACGAAGTGGAGTCTCTTTTGCTCTCGATTTGATCAGTGGCAGTGTTCTCTCTAGTAGTTTTGCGCCACAAGGGAGGAGAGATGAGCCACGACCAACTCTCAAAGTTGACTACTTTGCGGCGCACTCAGGTGGGGGGGGGGTTGAGGCAGCACCCCAGTGGGGAGGTGTAGGGCACCTCGGTGAGAAAGTGCAGTCACTTCGGTATGGAGGTGCATACACTTCGATGAGCAGTGGAGTAGACGTTGAGAGGCTAAGGTATCTGGATGCTGTTTTTGCAGTCTTATGGGAGTTGGATAAAGCTTGTCAAGAAAGACAATTTGAAGAAACGGAATACCCTTCAGTGGGCGGAGGGGCGAGATTCTTGGAGTCCAGCCCATCTGGATGAGTCAAGCCCACTTGGAGAGTCCAAGCCCAAGTAGCCAAGTAAGGCCGATTGGAGTTCATATGGAGTATCATGTGACGGTGAAGGTAAGGGTTCAAATTTTTTTTTGATAAATGACGCATGTGGGTGGTCCTCATGGCACGTGTGCAGTATAATATATACTATATGATTCATTACGGGCTTAGTATATATATATGGACCATTTAAATTAATGGGCATGTGATTTAAGTGGATTGGAATTGGGTTGAAGGAAGATATGTGGAAAATGACCAAATGGAGTGACCCACTATTGGTTGTAGTTTGGATTTGTTGCTGGGCCAAACAAAGCCAAGGGCCCAAGGAAGGGCATTTTGTGTCATTTCATATTTGACCTAAATACAATTAATATTAGCATTTATATTATTTTTGTTAGAAGAGTCTCTTATTCTTTTCTCCTTCTCTCTCTAGAGTTGGCCAAAGAGGTTAGCATTGAAGTTTAGATCTAGTGTGTAGGAGGGACTCTTTGATAGTGATCATTGAGCGAATATCATCTACACAAGAGGGCTTACGTAGTGAGCCAAAAGTTTGAAGTCGGCGCTAGTGGAGTTTGAGACTTTATCTCATCATTTTCACCCATTTTTGGAGCTTGCATTGCTTGGATTTGAGGTAAGGGGGTTTTCCTTGTGGGGGTTAATACGTGGCGTTTGTTGGTAATGGCTTATATAAAAGTCTATTGAAGTATTATTTTGGGTATAGAACCCTAAAGAAACAAAACTTTTGGAAATTTTTTAGATTAAAATTAAGAAACGTAAAATTGGTATTCGGTGGTTCGTAGCGACACTAGGAGTGGGGTTGACACTTTGAGAGGAGAATTGAGAATTTGGACACTTGATAGTTGGTGTCGACACCTAGCGACGTTGGTGGCGACACAATTTGAAAGGCGGAATGTGAGAAATGTGTTACTGATAGTTGGTGTAGACCCGGTGTCGACAACTTGGAATAGTGAAAATTAATATTTGGCTATGACATGGTGCGAAATGGGTCGACACCTTGAGCAGGGAATTTGGAAAATTTTGGCTATTGAATTTGGTGTAGACACCAGATTTGCAGGTGTCGACACCTAAAATTTTTTGAACAGTATAAAAAAAAATTTTTTTTTTAACATTTTTTTTTGAAAAATAGTTTTATTTTTAGCATGATATATTTTGTATATATTATTGTGCATTAAATTTTGATAATGTAACATTTGTGTATGGAAATGAATTTATTTTGGAGAAGAGTTGGATAAAGTTTTTACATTAACTGCTTTAAATGGTTTCAATGATAGTTTCTATGATAGAATTGGTGATTGCATATTATGTTGAGCAGTGGCCTTAGGAAATGCAATCTTTTTGAGAAAACGGTTTAGGAGAAGGTTTACGTGAAAATGATTTAAGGGAAATGATTTTGCGAATGATTTATGTGAAAATAGTTTTGAGAATGATTTGATGGAAATGGTTTTTGAGAAAGGTTAATGTGGAAATGGTTTTGAGAATGGACACGCTAGGATTATAACGGGAAAACAAGGGAGGCAGATAGCGATCCTGTGTACATTGAGTATGTCAAACCTTCGTGAAAGCCGAGAAGTAGGCTGAAGTGGGGAGTAATACCTTCGGTGAACGTC
>CM018892.1:13207694-13210194 GCA_009663005.1 Actinidia chinensis
CAAGTCTTGAGAGGGTGAGTTGCTCCCAATTTCAAGCAAGGATTTGTCGTATTTTTTGAAATGAATGGCCCCCCCCCCCCCCCAACCCCCCACAGGACAAGTTGAAAAAATTCCACCTTCACCTCCTAGTCTTTTTTACTTTTAGTTTCTTTCTGGGAATAAAAGCACTTTTTGATGATCATCATTCATTGGACCCAAGAGAATCGTTGAGCCTGTCCCTACATTTCATACCCTTTGACCACTTGAAAAGGCAAAGATTTGATGTCGAATCTAGGCTTTAATTAAAATTAGAGAGAATGCTTAACCCAACACAATTAGGAATTTAGTATAAAAAACAAGTTCATATAGTATGTCATTAATTGCATCATGTAGTTTATTTTAAAAGACTTGACCAATCCTCCACTTACAGCATCTCTAACGTAATAAACAAAAAATGAGTTCTATAGTTAAATGTCGACTAATTTATAGAGTCATTGATGAATGCTCTAATGAGCTAGCTAAAACTATGTGTTAAAGCAAACAAAAATTAAAAAAAGTATGAGATGAACCCACTGTCTAGTTTCTCTCTCTCTCTCGTTATTTGTGAATCGGATTTCCTTTTTACCGTGATAGTTGGGTGAATTAATCCTCATTGTGATAAAACGATGTTGTTTTGGTTTATGTTGAAAAAAACGAAGTCGTTTTTTATGGTTCACAACTATTTTTAGCATAAATCGAAACGCCGTCGTATTATCACAGTTTAGGAATACTTCACCAAACTTCACTGTAGAGGCTCCGAACTCTTATTTTGTTAAGTCACTCTCTAAACTTAGTGGATGACTTATGTTCCGTTTGGTAATGCTTAAAAGCCAAATTTTTTTTAAGCTAACTACCAAAAAAGTCAAGATTTTTTAATTTTTTAATTTTTCTGGCTTTACTTTAGCTAAAAATAAATAAAAAAATAAAAAGCAAAAAGCAAAAAAAACAACAACTCTGGCTGATTTTTTTGTTAATAAGCTTAAAAAAAGTCAGCCAAAAAATTGGTACCAAACGGAGCCTTAGCAAAAGGTAAACTTGTTAGGCTCTTTGGCTGGAGGATATGGGAGGTGGATAACTTTTAGAGGGGGGATAACTTTTAGAGGAGGATAACTATTTGGAGGGGGATAACTTTTAATTTGTTTTGGATACCTTTTTAGAATGATTGGATAAGGATGGCTGATAAAAAATAAATATATCAGAGAAACAGAATAGAAATACTTTAGTTATTAAAAAATATTTATTTATTTCTCTCTCTATATATATAAAAAATTATCCATTTAATTTCCCTTTATCTATTTTTTTTCTTATCCCCCACCCCTATCCCCCGATAATTTATAGGGTCTAGGCCACCTAAACTTATCCACCTGCCTGGGGGAAAAGTTATTCGGGAGAAAAAGTTATCCTCCTTCATATCCGCCCGCCCAAACGCCGGGGGCAAATTCGCTGGGGGGAAAATTAGCCCCCCTCCTATCCACCAGCCAAAACATGCCCTTAAAGTTAGGAGGCACTTTTAAACCATTCTATTAGAGGCCAAAAAATAAATAAAATAGTATGTTAATTTTATATAAAAAATTAATAAAATGTTCTCAACGGAGTTAATTAAAGATGCTCATAAGTATTGATTTCTTACATTTATGTCCCACTTTGTACCAAATTATAAAACAACTATTAGGTATTTTCTACCATAAATCTGTCGGTGCCTTAAAAGGCAAATTCTCACAAACTCTATACCTTCCATGCACCTTTGGATGTTTATTTGTTTTCTTTTATTATCATAAATTATCTTCGTTTAATTTCCCCATTTTACGACTAGAGTCTATGTTTGGCTAGAAGGGAAATTATTGAAGTCTTGTTTTCCATCTTGATTTTGACAACAAATTTTGAGAGTATGATTAGACTATTAATTTTGTGGGGTCTTTTTAATTATATTTTTGTATAAAAATTAAACTCAGGATTAATATTCTATTGAGATTGTTAATCCCCAAAAATGAAAGGTTAAGAATCATTTCAGATTGATATTACTAATCAAATTCCATGAGACTATTAATTTAAAACTATAAAAATTAAATTGCTAATCTCATTAAATTAAAACCATTTCAGATGATTTTTTTGTGATAAAAAATAATTTTTTTTGTTTTAGTTATTTTTTTAAATTAGATAATTTTTTTTTTACAGTTTGGGACTTGTCAAAATGAACTAAAAAAATATAAAATTTTGACAAAATAACAAAAAAAGTTTATAAAAGACCAAAAAAATAAATTAAAAATCAAAAAAATAACGACAAAAAAATATTAAATCTAAATTTCACTGATCTCCCCTGAGATTTCTGAAAAATACGACCACCTTCCATATGTAGTTTTTAAAATTACATTAACTTCTTTTGTTTTTAAAATTATTATCAAGATTTCTATAGAGCTCATTTTTGTGTAAAAATATGAGATTGCCCTCGTGTTTAGGGTTTTTAATTTTTTTCTCAATACAT
>CM018892.1:13227694-13235194 GCA_009663005.1 Actinidia chinensis
TTTCAGAATACCTTTTTTTACAGTGACCTTATAACCGTTGAGTCTAAGGTTCCCAGAGAAATAAGATTGTTTTTCAAGTTCGGTACATAACGAATATCAATCAAAATTGTGATAGTTCCATTGAAAATCTTCATCCGAATATTGCTTATCCCTTTTGATTTGTAGGCATTGTCGTTACCCATTAGGACAACTCCACCGTCAAACTCCTTAAAAACTCTAAAATTAGTTTCTATAAGGGCTTATGTAGTAGGAACATCCAGAATTCACTCGTCGGAATGATTAGTGGATGATAATATAGTCAAAGTTACATCCAAGTCTTCATTCCATTCCGTGCCATATTCACTTTTGATTTATTCTTTTCTTTGTTTGGACAATCTTTCTTCCAATGGCCTTTTTGGTGACAAAATGCACACTCATCCTTTGCAAGTTGTCGTATATTAGATGATATTTCTCATGATTTTGAGTGAGACTTTTTCTCTCCCTCAAAATTTTGGGATACTCATCCTACCCTTACTATAAATGCATCTGAACTCGATTTTCAGTGAGCATGTTGATCTTTATTCTATACCTCATTATTTATCAAGGCATTAGAAACATTATTAAATTTAATTTCATCTTTATCATATAACAAGGTGGTTGTCAAGTGCTAATAAGTGTCCGGTAAGGAATTTAACAACAAAAGAGCCTTATCATCATCATTAATTTCAAAATCCAAATTTTGCAAATAAGCCAAAATTTTATTAAAACTATTCAGATGTTCATTCATGGATGTACTGGAAGCGGAATAATTTTTTTTAGATAGAGCCGATTCTAAACGCTTTTGGTCATAGACTTGTTCTTGTGTTTGTCACACAACTCTTTTGATAAGGTCTCCTAGATAACAAAGTACTTTTGGTCTCTAGTAAGACAAATTCTGATAGTGCCACAAGCTTGGTGATTAACCTTTTCTTAATCCTTCTCTTGCATATATTGGGCTTATCCTCTAAAGTAATGTCCAACTCTTATTGAGTTAGGACATCTAAAACTTTGCATTGCCAAATGCCGAAATTATTTGTCCCATCAAAGTTTTCAACTTTAAATTTGGTGTTGTACATAGTAGTCTTATGCCCAGAGCTACCGAAAGTGCTAATGGTTCAATTGTCTACCATCTAAACAATTTTAACTCCACCAAAATTTATATAGAATCAAAATACACAAATTTGGACCACGCGAATGAGTCTAGAATGCAAGAAAATATTGATAAGGTTTAAACTAAAAAAATAGAAAGCCAAAGAACCAAACTATAATTTCTAAAATTTTAGGGACCTAATTGTAATATTTAAAAGCTTTAGAACAAAAAAGTAATTTTTTCAAAATTCAGGGATTGCAATGTAAAGTATTTCAAATTCTAGGGACTGAAAGTGTAATTCACCCCAAAATGGAAGCTCAACGGCTAGTCAAATGGCTCGGTCAAAGTTAAATGACTAGCTCGGCTGGTCAATGGCTCAAGTAGAGGTCAGTAGCTTGGTTTGGCTTGGCTAGATGAGAGTGAAGCCCACTTGTCTTCCTCTTTTAAGGCATGTGAGGCACATGAGTGAGAGTATATCTCATGCACCAAAGTATAGGCGACGCATGACGGGGCTTGCAGGTGCATTTTGGTACGGGGTTAGCTGTCGGAGCTTCGTCTCGTGGAGATGAATATAGTGGTGCTATCAAAAATCAATTTTGAGCAATTTTACGAAACTCAACCTACGCTCTGATACCAATTGCTACGCTCAAAATCCAATCACCAATCACACACATATACACACGCATGCACAAACTCAATGATTTATGAGGTTCGACAAATTTGCCTACATCCTCGGATGGTAGGGTTTTACTATATTGGAAAAATAGATATAGATCTCTCAAGTATTTCACTTTTTAATCTAAAGAGACACAGAGTTTAACAGAGATAGAAGAGATAAACAGAGTTTTTTTATGTGTGAATGGTTATGTTTCCATTGTGCCTAGCAAGTGGTATCAGAGCTATGGTTGGTGATTCATAGAGGTGATCCATGTGGCAATCCCAACAAGTAATTTAGAGCTCATGGTTTAACTTTGGATTTTTGCATTGGTGAGATCTGGGTCACACAAGGAGAAGGTTTTTGGTGGTAGATTTGGCAAGGCAGTCCAAATCTAGTTTCAGAGGTTAGTGGTGTGTTTTTACACCAATTGAGAGCGGTAAGGGTTTGGGTAGCTACACAGGGAGAGGTGAGCACAGTGGCTCTACGCAGATTGATGTATGGTAAGCAAGGGTAGATTATTGCGGCTATCGATGTTTGTAGCTAGTTCATGGCGACGATCTCTTGGTCTTATGCACAAACAAAGAGACGTAAAGCCACTTCATTGCGCAAAGTGGTATTCTTTGCAGGGCACCCTAGTGAATGGGTGCGAGCACCTTGATGAATAGATGCGAGAACCTAGGTGTGGAGATGAGGACCATGCTTAGTATGGCAGAATCAAACAACAGTGGAATCCGCATCGACAAGGTTCTTGGTGGTGGCGTGTGATGGTTCACATGGAATTCTCACCATGGGGGAGATTGTTGGGATTATCTCGGATTCCCAATGGTGATGGTTAAGATTCAAAGAATGAGGTCAAAGTTTCAAGTGTGACTTTTGGAGAGTTGTGTTTTTTAGTTTATTGAATAATGGACTCTTGATCTTTTGTTGTCTCTTAGAATATCTATAAATGGATAACTTATCGGTGAGAGCGAGATAGAGTAAATCAAGATGTAAAGATGTAAGGAGATAGAAAAAATACTAGGGGCACCAGGTGAATGGGTGAAACTAGGATTGTTTCGGGGCTTGGGTTTGGGTGTCAGTTTTTTGGTGTTTCTGGTCTCATGTTTGTATACTATGAATTATAGTGGATTTATCTCTCTCCCATGGACGTAGACTGGTGTGTGCCAAGCAAAGTAAATTTTTGTGTGATTCTTTCTTTTTTTATGTGTGAATGGTTATGCTTCCGTTGTGCCTAACATGCTTGTGGAGTCCTTACACAAGCCAATTTGTGGATGAAATCAAATCAAACTAAATAAGTCTTGCATAAAATGGCATGGTACAATTACCTAGTTCCTTCTTCTAGTTTAGATGTTCTAGTTTCTTCTCTCTTTTTGTACTCAACCAATTATGAAGGCAAGATAATTTTGGTTGGAGGATTTTGCAATGAAATTTATGTAATATGTTTAAGGATAAGTCTCTTGAGATGAAAATGGATTGTATGTTATTTCAAATAATTAGAATGCAAGTGATTTAAGCATTATTTGTACCAAGTAATCTTGTTAACGAATAATCAAATATCTTTACAATTCAAAGTTTTAATCTTAGAAAAACCATTAATCAATCGTAGATAACATTAAAACCATTTAATAGAGAAGGGGAACTATCTCATTCTAAGGGTTGGAGAAGGACTTGGTTCTTGGACCAAACCTAGGGATTTAGCCCTCCATGAACATAAAAGACTTAATCATGGGTAAAAGATAAATCATTAAGCAAACAAATTTGACAAAATGCTAGAATAGAAATGAAAATTCAATTGACCTTAAATGGTGTTCAATAATCAAAGATAAAATCAACTTACAACCCGAGAATAGCTTTCAGAAAATACAAGCCTTGTACCTCTTCTTTTATTGTCACTCTCTCTAGAAAACTAACTATTCACCCCCATAAAACTCCTCAAAGAAAAACTAAACTGCAAGAACCCCTTTTTCATCATGGAGTGTGCCTTTTAAAGGTCTTTCAAACTACATAAAATCACTCCCCTTTGTCCTTCCTAGAAGCCCTCCCCTCCTTTGGTTGTCCAACAACCCTTCTTTTGTTGCCCAACCACTCTCTTACATGGCCCAACCACTCATTTTTTGATGAGATTTCCTCTAAATCAAAAGATCTTGGAAGTTGTGGTTTTGAAAACATCAATCTTCCATCAAATGGAACCCTCCCAGCTGGGATTTGACTCCTGTTGCGCTCCTCAACAAGTTGAAGATTTGCTTTAACCGGTTGAACTTTGGTGGTTCAATCTCTCTAGTTTCCTTCAACCGGTTGAACATTTTGCTTCAACAGGTTGGAGACTTCTTCCTTATGCCTCTGGATTTGTTCAACGGTTGAACACTTTAGTTCAACCGGTTGAGGTAAAAAGGTTAGTTCCTCTACTTCAGCTGTACCGGTTGAACATTGGAAGCGTCTCGCTTCAACCCTCTTTCGATCTCTTTAATGCTCCAATTGACTTGCAAAACCCATTTATAACACTTTCACCAAACAATGGTTAACTCAAATAAATAATAAGCGCAATGATGCTAAATTGCGGGAGAATTGACTAGTAACTTAGTATTTTAACATGTGAATCACACACCTCGACTTGAGTTTTGCTAGTCTCATAGCAAATTAATCCCAACATAAAAATCTAACTCAATCAGTGGTTTTGTTAATTCAACACACTTTAGACTTATACAATTACACAACTTGATGCAAAACTTTGAAAAATTCTGCTATAGGCCAGATTTAATTACAACTACGTAATAAAATTTTTCTTTAAGCGCAACCTAACATACCATTCATTCAAGCCATCCATTCAAATTGAGTTTCAACTTCAAACATCACAAGGGTTATGTCACTCATAAAGAATTTGCACAATAACCCCCCACAAGCATGATTTGATAGAATTTATACTAAAGAATCCAAAAATTTACGTACTTAAGCAATGCTCCAGATAAAAAATATACATCTATTCTACGAGCAATGAGGAGAACGCATAAATGTATAGGCATAATAAGGCATAAAAACCATAAGTTGTTCAATTCAATTCATGACTAAAGGCACTACTAGAGTTAACATGGACTTTGAAGCTTATAATGACCTTGGTGCCAAGAAAAATGGGTTAGACCAAAAAGGGATGGCAACTCACAACGCGGTGTGGTAGTCTACCCAAAAATTTGTTGTTATCTTGCCCATTGTACTACTAACTACTACTAACAAAAACAGCAAAAAGGAATAAAAAATAAAATAAACTATTGTTACTATATGCACCGCACCGTTGGTTATGACCTACTCGAAGTCTTCTTCCTCCTCCTCGTCTTCTACAACCTCCGGTTCCACATAGGTTGTGCCAGAATATTTCTTCACTACTGCTACACAATAAGCCAATTGGCTTTTCAGTCATTTCTGCTCTTAAAGGATCTCTGTTTGGCGACAGAGAAATTTCTTCATAAATCCCTCAATTTTGGCTTTCCACGATCTACATTTTGGTTTAGGAGGCGTTGTGGAGGTTAAGATACCGGGAGTGTAGGTATTAGTAGATGTTGGGCCATAGGCCATGGACTTACTTTTGTGGACCTAGGCAAGAATAATTAAACCCACTAGTAATTTGGTGATGCTCTCCAGCCAAAACTGATGCACATAATAAGGTTACCATGGCTACAAAAGAGAGATTTGCCCTCATTATAGAGTGTTCTTTAAATGCCACATAATGTGGGTTTGAAAACATCAATCTTCCATCAAATGGAACCCTCTCAACTAGGATTTGACTTCTGTTATGCTCCTCAACCAGTTGAGGATTTGCTTCAACTAGTTGAACTTTGGTAGTTTAATCTCTTTAGTTTTCTTCAACCGGTTGGGGGCTGCTTCTTTATGCCTCTGGATTTGTTCAACCTGTTGAACACTTTAGTTCAACCGGTTGAGGTAAAAAGGTTGGTGCCTCTACTTCAGTTGTATCGGTTGAACATTGGTAGCTCAACTAGTTGAGCCAAGGCTGTGCTCAGTGCTCTTACTCCTACAAATTTTCGTCTTGCTTCAGCCTCTTTCGATCTCTTTAACGCTCTAATTGACCTGCAAAACCCATTACAATGCTTGCGCCAAATAATAGTTAACTCAAACAGATAATAAGCGTAATAATGCTAAATTACGGGGGAATTGACTGATAACTTAGTATTTTAACGTGTGAATCATCTACCCTACTACATGAGTTTTCGAAACTTGTTTGAAAGGGGCAGCGATGCTTGGCTCATGATAGATTTCATAGGTACGTTAGTATTCTTTCTTGCCATAATAGAGAATTTTTTGTGAACTTTTTTTAATTTTTTCTAAATATTTTTGTGTAGCTGATAATTTGGGTTTGTCGTACTTGGATTCACCGTTGGACGCATTGGGGACGAGTTCTAAGGAAGGAGCTAATTTTTCCACTAGGGGAGCTAAGGTCAGCCCAACTATCTTCAACAACGTGACCACCCCAATACACTTAGACGTCCAAGTCTCTCAATTCATACTCTTCAAGTCTCGCGCCATTGTCCTTTCCGACCAACTCCCCAATAATGATTAGTTTTCGTGCATACTATTTCTACTTGTTGTATATCGTTACTTATTTGTCCATTAAGGAAATGGTGATTGGTCGTACTCAGGCAATAATCACCCACTAAGCATAAGCAACCTCCCAGAGCCCAAGGCCTTCCCGGAGACTCTATATACCTTTGACACTGGTCAAAATGATGGTGATGGTGATTTATACAATACTTCCATCCCTATTGTCATTGACTAGTATTTAGACTCAATTCAGGTATGCAATTTTTACCAATCTAATTCAAGTCAAACGCGTCAGTTCAATATTTGTAATAAATGTACTCTGCTTCAGTGGATACTTGACAAAGGAGTGAAGTACTTGTGGGTACATGGGACCAGTAGGTTGCTTGCCTAATATTATCAATGGCTACCCAGAAAATAAAACTGAATGCCTAATAGATCTGAATGGGTATATGAAAAGAAAGAATGAATAGTGTCAGTACTTCAATAATCAATTTAGGAAACAATTTACAAGGTAAGGGCACAATACCTAGATGCATCAATTACCTATGTGGACATCTACTTTGCAAAATTCTCAGTCATCATCAATGGGAACAATTTTGGTAAGCAACTTTTACGATGAAATGCTAGTTCCCAAAAATCACATGCAATCAATAGGCTATATACGTATCGCTATTATATTGTATAGCCAATACTCAAATTAAGCGTGAACCCAAAAAATGAAGCTGTGTCGCATCATAATTTTTATGCTCTTTGTTAATGGGCAGGTTTTGATGATCCATTTGGGTTGGGTTGTGTCACTAACTAGGCACGGTGTGGTCTTGACACTATATGTAATGACCCATCCAGGTCTTTTATATTTGGGAATGCATACACTAACAAAACCCCACAACAACAAAACTGTTGCCCAAATGGTTTGTCATTTGGGGTTTCCTTGTCTGATCTCTTATTCCAATTTCAGAGGCTTGTTTTAAACCATGAAACTACATTGATGCAATACAGCTAGTACATGTAACAGAAAATGTTGGCGTTTGATTGGAAAGGCGTGCGCACACACACACACACACACACATATATATAGGTTTCTATCTGTGTTTAAACTAAGAATTTAGAGAAGGAAAAGGAAAGGAAAAAGAGTTCATGAATCTAATGGCCCACATTGCCTTTTTCTATTACTTTTCTTTTTTCT
>CM018892.1:13237694-13240194 GCA_009663005.1 Actinidia chinensis
TCACGGAAACATTATCAGAATGGCTAACAACAAAACGAACAAGGTGGGTGGCATGGGGACGGTACGATTCTGTATGCTTGCTTGGAAAAAGTTCAAAACATTACCAGAGTTCAAAAAATGTGCCAGGCTTGAGGAAGAATTGATATCATTAGGGATGTGGATTAGAAGGTTGCGAGTTCGTCCAAAAAAGCTGGAGTCCTCAAAGTCTTTAAGGAAGACAAATGTGTGCTACAAGGAAAGAGGAGCAGAAAAATCTGTACAAGCTTGAAGGAGTGGATGAAAGAGGGTTCTTGCAACTATGAAACATCGAGCAAGCAATGTGCAGAAGATGAAAAGTAAAGATAGCCGTCGAATGGCCACAAAGGTAGCCATGAAAGCCAACAAATAAGCATTCTCAGAATTTGCAACGTTACCGTTTGTGAGATCAAGGGCATAAATGATATTAAAAACTTCCAGCGAAGAAGATTGAAACCGTTTGATGTGAGAAAAACTATTCACTGGGAAACAGAGTATCTTTTACACCAATTGATCAGCGATATTTTTTTCGGTTAGACCCAAGTAAGGGATTAGGGCCACCACTTGACGGGTGTGCGTTTTGCAAACAATTACCCCACATGGGTGGAGGGGGGTGAGGGTGTTGGGGGGGGGGGGTGGGTGATGTTAGGGTCCACCCACTTTGGGGTAATTTTCCCGATCTCGCCCCCCCGAACATTGGCTACAATTTTGATTTATTGGTTTGACCAACTTTTTTCCAAGGGATGTTCTCTCCCAATGTTGATTTGTTTCTTCCTGAGCTTTTGAGCTCCCAAGAAAATCCTTCAATGGCTAAGTTAATTGTTTCTCAAAATTGTATTTTTCATGCCTATATAAACCCTCTAGTATAAGCTGTGTGGTGGTGGTGAAAAAAAGAAAAGAAAAAGAGGAGAGAAGGAGTGAAAACAGATAAGTGAGGAATGTGAGGGAGAAAATAAAATACAAAATGTGCTAGAGCTCTAGGTTGGGTATTTTTATTTTCTCATTGTAATTAATCATATTAGTGGATTTCTCTTTCTTCCGTGGACGTAAGCAAGTTAGTGCCAAACCATCTTGTGTTCTCTATTTTATTTTGTGTATTTTAATTTGTGTGCTTTCGTTGTGGGTGGGACCGTTTTTTCCAACACTGCAACAAAAGAGAATAGATATATACCTGCCCATTGCAGCATAAGTTGCAGCAAGATTGCCATATACCCCTAGTGTCTCGTGATAGTCTGGTCCGTACTCACTCTCCAAAACACTCCTTGCTTCTTCAAACAACCCCACCGCCTCATTTATCGTGAAAAGTTGAACACAAGCAAGACCCATTTGGTTCAGAGCAACGCCAAAGAGAGGCGATTTCTTCTCTCCATTTTCCCGGAACTTTGAGATGGAATTTTTGAATGACTTCTAGGAATTAGAATAATTCCCCATCATATAGTACTTTACCCCCATCTGGGCTTCGATTCCTGCAACCGTGCTTTGCCTATCTGGTAACTTTCCGTACACGTTCAAGGCCTTTCGAAGCAATTTGATAGCCCGCTCCGACTCATTCATAGACTCAAATATAGCATAAACATCAATGAGACCACTAACAATCTCTTCCGAAGGTCTTCCAGGTCTCGGCTTTGCATATATACTAAGTGCATTCTCACAGTAGGATTAGGATTGCCTAAATTTTCCAATCTTGTCGTACAAATCCACCAAACGGACAAAGACTGAAGCAACTGAAGGATGATTCTCTCCTTTAGTTGACTTAAACGTCGTGAGTGACTTTTGGTAAGCAAAAATAGCCTCATAATATCGAGCCAACGATAAATACGAATCACCAATATTGCAGTCAGTCGAAGATACTTCGATTTCCTTCTTGTTAGCTGCCATTGCCATACTTGCGAGAACATAATGCTCGAGAGCAGCTTCGTGATCACCCTTCGAGTCCAAAATAAGCCCCATAAGTCTCCTGTCAGCCTCTTCTTTGGGAGAGGCCGGGGAGGCATTCTGTTTATGGTTGTCGAGGGCGACATTACAAAGCTTCTAAGCCTCGTCGAATTGGAATGCTTGGACATGGGCTTCAGCTACGTGCCTACATGTCTCTCCAAATAGGGGTTATTTTCTTTGAGTATCTGTCTTTGTATTTCCAAGCCTGCAGTGTATCACAGTAACAAATTCTCGATTTGCCCCAACATCACATATGTATCTCCCAACTGCATACACCAGCGAATTTGGCAAGCGCGTGGTTTGGGCCTTCATCAATCACTGGGATTTCGACTGAACGCTCAAGAAATGGAATCGCTTCGGTGTACGTGTCTAAACTACAATATAATGCTGCTACAGCATGCAGATACATGACTAGCTCCAAGTTTGGTTTCTCAATTACATCGCCGAGTGATCTCATCGCTCAGAGAGCCAATTCAAGGGATTTCCGAGGATTCTCCCCCGAGGAAACCAAGTCCCTCGTTTGTTTAAGTAAATGTGACCCAATAATTGA
>CM018892.1:13287694-13290194 GCA_009663005.1 Actinidia chinensis
CAAAATCGAAAAAAAAAATTGCTGTTAAATGAGTTAAAAATATGGTGGTAAAAAAAGTTACTAAGAGGCAAAATCGTTAAAAATAATAATAAATGAGCTACTATTCACTCACATTTACTAAGGGTAAAAAAAAAATTACTAAGGGGCAAAATGGGAACAAAAATTGGTTGTCATTGAGTTAAGGGGCAAAGTGAAAAAAAAAATTAATGGTAAGAGGCAAAATGAAAAAAAATATTGGTGGTCATTAAGTAGTAAGGGACAAAATTAAAAAAAAAATAGTTGTAAATGATCTACTATTCACTCAGGCATCCACTAAGGGTCAAAATTAATTTTTTTTGTGTGCGTGTAAATAAGTTAAAAAAATTACTAAGTGGTAAACATTGCAAAAAAAATGGTAGATGAGCTCTATTCCGTCACATTACTAAGGAGAAAATTAAAAAAAAAAATATTGTAAATGAGTTTTAAAAAAAAAATTGTGATAAAAAATTACTAAGAGGGCATCGTAAAAAAATGGTAAATAGTTATTATTCACTCACATTTACTAGGTCAAAATGAAAAAAAAACATATGTTACTACGGGGCACCATGGAAGCAAAATTAGTGATCATTGAGATAAGGGGCAAATGAAAAAAATTGTGATAAGGGCAATATGGAAAAAAAGTTGTGGTCATTGAGTTATTATTACTCACATTTATATATATACTAGTAGAGTACCTCCTACCCCGTGCTACTTGCTCCACCTCGTGCGAGTTTTCAATAAGCAATCCTTAATCAAGAACCTAATCTAATGAGTTAAAGTAAATAGGGACAAAATAGAAAAAAAAATTAAAAGTGGGGGGCAAAATAAAAAAAATTGTAGACGAGGCTAGGGATTCAGAAACAGAAATAGGGGCACAATCTAAAAACTAATTTGGTAGATGAGATTTGTTGCATGAGGGCAAAATTGAGAAAAAATAAGTAGGGGCAAAATCTAAAAAAAAAATTTGGTAGATGAGTACTGTTCATAGGCGCCAACCTGAAAAAAAAATTGTAAAAAATTAATGTAAAAAATTAGTGTAAGAGGCAAAATGGAACAAATCATTGTGGTGTTATAGAGTTTTTACATTATTACCAAATTTTTGCACCTTGTTGCAAAAGTCACCTCTTCGCACTAAAAAAAAATTACGGTTCGCACATTCTCGAATGGATAATTTTTAAACAAAATATAAGGCCAAATTTATATAATTGTAGAAAAATTATGTTATTAACAACAAAAGGGCATACTCTCTATTATAAAAGTTGACACCAATTAAGATTGTTTTTCATCAGAATGTAGATCACAATTTATAATTTTATAAAATAATTACACAATTTGACAGATTTTTGCGACATTCTAGTAAATTTTACAATTGTACCAATATTTACACATTGTACAATTGACCAAATTATACACTTGTCCCAAATTTGTACAATTGTAAATAATTTTCACAAATTTGCGATATTATGTGCCATATGACGTATATCAAATTTGCACACTTGTGCCAATTAAATTAATTGTTCATTAATTTAGATTAAGATTTGTATAATTTTAAAATTGCACGCTTTGTGACCAAAAATTAGACATTATAGAATATTGGACAAAATTATATAAACATTACATACTGAATAAAAAATATCTAATGAAATAAAAAAAATTTTTTTCACTTAATTGAAATCAACATGATATAGTTAGATAACAATTTAGGAAGTTTATAAAATTTATGCATTGAGTAATGTATCAAAATTTATACAATTTTTATTTACACAATTTTATATTCATGATAGGAATTCTTAGTAGATTCGATCAGTACATTTAAAAATTATAGTTGTATTAAAAATAATTTTTACAAACAAGGATTAATAACTTTTTTAATCCGATATTAATACAAAATTTACCACTTGACTAATTGTAATAGGGTGTCTTTTATGGTTGGATGGTCCGGTTCATAGAATCCGTAACCAATCCATATTAACGGTTCTGAAGAATGAGCACCGGAACCTAACCATTACAAGTATAGAAAACCAAACCACAACCGATCCGCTTATCGGTTCGGTCGGTTCCTGGTTCAACCAATTAACGTTCAACTATTTTTATAAAATATAAAATTAAAACAAAATTATATTTAAATAACCCATAACCTCATTAATGCTTCAGTCAGGAACCAAAAATTAGTATAAAATAGTTCATAGATTGATCCTTAATGATATACATTAACCAAACTTAATATTGCAATTAATAACTCATAACAAGTTTAGAATTTCATTAAATGGATAACAACAAAAAAGGTAAATAAAAAACTGAAAAAGAATTCATAATGGATAACTAAAAGAAGAATTAACATGGATAAAACTTGGATAGAGAAAGAATGTGAAATGTTTTGATGGAAAATGGATAGGAGTAATCTAATATCCATGGGAAGTGAAATATTTTTGTGAGAGAAAGCTTAAAGTAATTCACGTGTAGGTGTGACTTAAGTTCTAGA
>CM018892.1:13300194-13305194 GCA_009663005.1 Actinidia chinensis
TTCGTCGCCTCTTCTAACCTCCTTTATGTTCCGATAGACCTAAAAAATCATTCAACATAATTGCACCAAACAATGATTACCTAGAACAAATAATATATGCATGTGTTAAAGTGTGGGGAACATACCTATAAATAACAATAAACACATGAGTCACTCAGCCTTTAGGATTATTTAGTTTTTGAGACATGAACCTATAAACCTTGCAACTTTCAATTAACTATTTGAAAAGGTATCCTTCGGCTCCATAAAGAAGATATTATTACTATTCTCATTTCTATTCTAGCATATGAATATCGTAAATGGAATAATTTATTATCGGGGGGTTTCTTGAGGAAGAAGAATTCTCCCCAAAATAAAATGTCTTTGGCTTCTCCTTTCATCAAAAGTGTTGAGATTCTATGTATATATAGGTCTTGCAAGTTGTGCAAGTAAAATGACCAAAATGCCCTTGAAAAGCAGCTCTCTCTGTTGATTTCGCGTATCTGCAACCTGTTCAATTGGTAGAACCAGGGGCCCAACCAGTTATATTATTTATTTATGATTGGGTTTCTCAGGCTCAACCAATTGAACTTTTACCCTACAATCACTATTCTGGCTCAAGTAGTTGGAAAAATTTCCTCAACCGGTTGGCCTATGCTTCTGGCACAACTTCTTTGGTAGAGCTCTCTTTCCAATCGGTTGGGATTTCATTTCCAACCGATTGGCCTATAATAGATGCATCATCCTGCTGCAGCAACTCCAAATCATTCTCGACTTAATTTCGTCGCCTCTTCTAACCTCCTTTATGTTCCGATAGACCTAAAAAATCATTCAACATAATTGCACCAAACAATGATTACCTAGAACAAATAATATATGCATGTGTTAAAGTGGTGGGGAACAGACTCTATAAATAACAATAAACACCTGAGTCACTCACCTTTAGGAATTATGTTGTTTTTGAGACATGAACTATAACCTTTCCATGGCAACTTTCAATTACTATTTGAAAATATCCTTTTCGGCTCCATAAGAAGATATTATTCTATTCTCATTCTATTCTAGCATCTGAATATCGTAAATGGAATATTTATTATCGGGGGGTTGTCTTGGGAAGAAGAATTCTCCCCAAAATAAAATGTCTTTGGCTTCTCTCCTTTCACAAAAAGTGTGGAGATTCTGTTATATATAGGTATTGCAAGTTGTGTAAGTGAAATGACCAAAGTGCCCTTGAAAAGTAGCCCTCTATGTTGATTTCGCGTATTTGTAACCTTTTCAATCGGTAGAACTAGAGGCCCAACCAGTTGAATTGTTCCTTCATGACTTGGTTTTTCAGGCTCAACTAGTTGAACTTCTACCCTTCTCCCACTACCATGACTCAATCAGTTGGCCTCTGCTTATGGAACTACTCCTTCGGTAGAGCTCTCTTTCTAATCGATTGGACTTTCTTCTCCTACTACCATTTGGATTTCTTTTTTTTTCAAATCGTTGGCCCTACGGTGATCATTCATCCTATTGTAGCCAACTTCAAATAATTCTCGGCTCAATTTCGTTGCCTCTTCTGATGTCCTTTATCTTTCAATAGAACTACAAAACCATTCAACACAATTGCGTCAAACAATGGTTAACTAGAACAAATAATATATGCACATGTGTTAAAGTGCGGAGGAATATACCTATAAATAACAGTATATCACAATAACAATAAAACACGAGTCATTCTGCCTTTAGGATTATTTTGTTTTTGAGACATAAACCTGTAAACCTTACAACTTTTAATTTACTATTTGAAAAGATATCCTTTAGCTCCATAAAGAAGATATTATGACTATTCTCATTCTTATTCCAGCATATGAATATAGTAAATGGAATAATTTGTTATCAGAAGGCTTTTTTAAGGATAGAGAATTCCCTTCCAAAAAAAGTGTCTTGGGCTTCTCCTTTCCTCAAAACTGCTAAAATTCCGTGTGTATATAGATCTTGCAAGTTGTGTAAGTCAAAAAACCAAAGTAACCTTGAAAAGTAACCCTCTATGTTGACTTTGTGCATCTGCAGCCTTTTCAATGAGTAAAACCTGAGGCCCAACCAGTTGAATTGTTCCTTCATGACTGGGTTTCTCAAGCTCAACCGGTAAGATAAAAGGCTCAATCGATTGAACTTCTACCTTGCACTCCACTACTTTGGCTCAACCGTTTGGCCTTTGCTTATGGCACTAACTGTTTCGGTAGAGCCGTCGTTCCCCACTGGTTAACTCCTTCTACCTGTTGCCTGGGTTAGATGCATCATCCTGTTGCAGCAACTCCAAATCATTCTCGGCTCAATTTCGTCTCATCTTCTGATCTCATTTATGTTCTGATAGCTACAAATCAATTCAACACAATACACCTAAACAACGATGAACTAGAATACATATATTGAAGATGTATTAAAAGCGAGGGAATATACTTATAAATAACATAAAACACAATAACAATAAAACACGAGTCACTTCGCCTTTAGGATTATTTAACTTTTGAGACATGAACATGTAACCTTGCAACTTTCATTTACTATTTGAAAAAGTGTCCTTTGGCTCCATAAGAAGATATTATTACTATTCTCATTTCTATTCCAGCACACGAATATACAGTAATGGAATAATTTGTTATCGGGTGGTCCTCCTAAAGGATGAATAATTCTCCCCCAAAACAAAGTGTCTTGGGCTTCTCCTTTCCTCAAAACTGCTAAATTCCGTGTGTATATAGATCTTGCAAGTTGTGTAAGTCAAAAAACCAAAGTAACCTTGAAAAGTAACCCTCTATGTTGACTTTGGTAGAACCAGAGGCCCAACCAGTTGAATTGTTCCTTCATGACTGGGTTTCTCAAGCTCAACCGGTAGAGATAAAAAGGCTCAATCGATTGAACTTCTACCTTGCATCCACTACTTTGGCTCAACCGGTTGGCCTTTGCTTATGGCACTACTGTTTCGGTAGAGCCGTCTTTCCAACTGGTTAGACTCCTTCTACCTGTTGCCTGGGTTAGATGCATCATCCTGTTGCAGCAACTCCAAATCATTCTCGGCTCAATTTCGTCTCATCTTCTGATCTCATTTATGTTCTGATAGACCTACAAAATCATTCAACACAATTACACTAAACAACGATTAACTAGAATAAATAATATATGAAGATGTATTAAAATGCGAGGGAATATACTTATAAATAACAATAAAACACAATAACAATAAAGCACGTGAGTCATTCTGCCTTTAGGATTATTTAACTTTTGAGACATGAACATGTAAACCTTGCAACTTTCAATTTACTATTTGAAAAAGTGTCCTTTGGCTCCATAAAGAAGATATTATTACTATTCTCATTTCTATTCCAGCACACGAATATAGTAAATGGAATAATTTGTTATCGGGTGGTCTCTAAAGGATGAATAATTCTCCCCCAAAACAAAGTGTCTTGGGCTTCTCCTCCCTTCAAAAGTGTTGAGATTTTGTGTATATAGGACTTGCAAGTTGTGTAAGTGAAAAGACCAAAGTACCCTTGAAAAACAACCCTCTATGTTGACTTTGGTAGAACCAGAGGCCCAACTGGTTGAATTGTTTCTTCATGACTGGGTTTCTCAAGCTCAACTGGTAAAGCAAAAAGGCTCAATCGATTGAACTTCTATCCTACATCCACTACTATGGTTCAACTAGTTGGGAAAAATTCCTCAACCGATTGGCCTCTGCTTCTGGCACTACTGTGTTGGTAAAACTCTCTTTCCAACCGGCTGGACTCCTATCGTTTGGCCTGAGGTAGATGCATCATCTTGCGGCAGCCAACTCCAAGTCATTCCTAGCTCAATTCCGTTGCCTTTTCTAACCTCCTGTATGTTCCATTAGTCCCTAAAAAACATTCATCCATCTTGTTCCAACTCACGGTTAACTAGACAAATTATAATATTCATTTTTAAAGTTTCGGGGAGAAATATACCTATAAATAAGAATAAAACACAATAACAATAAAACACGAGTCACTTCGCCTTTAGGATTATTTAGTTTTTGAGACATGAACATGTAAACCTTGCAACTTTCAATCTACTATTTGAAAAGGTCTACTTTGGCTCCTATTCTTACTATTCTCATTTCTATTCCAGTATATGCATGTAGTAAATGGGATAATTTGTTATCATTTTATCATTACTTGTTACTTTTGTATTTACAAAAAAAAGTTACTTATAGCGTGCCCTTGCTGCATTATTGCTATTTTCGGATGCATATATTCGTAACTGTGTTTGTGCGTCTTAGTTTGTATTATCAACATTTGTAGAGTAAGTATTTTTATGTTTATATACTCATATATATTGTGTGAGATCCTGCGCATGTTTAGGTTGATTTATATGCTTGCCCTGCTTATGTATGTTGAATTGACTCTATAAAACATTTTCACTTGAGCTTTATCAGACATTCAAGTTTCAAAGGCTCAATGAAGCCAAAATTGTGTCGTACATATTCGATTATTGTTTGTTATACTGCCGAGGTGAGTTAGATTCTATCTTACCTATTCTTTTTAAAAAGAGAAAGGTTATAAAATAACTTTTCTGTTGCATTATAGTTTTTTATGCTTTCTTCTTCTTCTTCTTCTTCTTCTTCTTTTTTTTGTCTAAACGAAATAAAAAATGGGAAAAAAGAAAAGAAAAGAAAAGACTAGTGCCTTTGAAAGGCCACACCGACCACTTCTTCCGTGAAGAGCTCAGCGACTTCCTCCGGTGGTAGCATGAAGGTAGCCATTTGCATGTCCTGATCCACCCCAAGGTTGGCTAGCCAATCCACAACTTTGTTGCCCTCCTCAAGGTGTGTCCAATTTTGCAGTTGCATCTAGTCATCGGCTCCTTTCTGTCCACCACCAATTTCTTGTGGGAAAATGGGGGTGAATGTCCTTCCTTTATCAATCTGATAGCCTCTTTGGAATCTGATTCTATCTTAATCTCCTCTAAGCCTAGAGCTCTAATGCATTGTAGCCCTCTATAGATTGCCCAAAACTCCAAGC
>CM018892.1:13430194-13432694 GCA_009663005.1 Actinidia chinensis
ATCACATCAATCATCAACCTATCGATTGGAAACCTATTGTACATAAAGCCCTACTACTGCGAAACTAACATGCCACCTCTCTCTCCCTCACATGCTACTCTCTATCTCTCGCAAAACCCCTCTAGATATGGGATTCACATATGTTATAATTTAATAACTAAATTTTTTTTAAAATTGAACATATTTTTTATTAATTAAAATATTTTTTAATAGAATACACATAAAAAATTTAAAATATCCATTTTTTTCTCTTTATTTTCTCAAACTAGCAATATTTTTTTCAATCATTATATTTTTAAATTTATTCTCTATTTTGTAGCAATATATCTATTTGTGTTAAGTATGTAATGTATATTTTATTTGATATTTATATCTCTATTTAAGTTATAAAATTTTAACGAGTACATCTAATAATTTTTTTGTGTGTAATACCCTTGGGTACGGATAATTACAAGTGATTAATACAATACCCTTAAAATTAGGGTTCGGTTAATACCGGTGTAATGTGGGGTAGTGTTATGGATACCCTATTTTGAGTACCCCAAATGCACACCAAGAAGAGAGAGATAAAAGAGGAGTGAGCCTCATACACTTGGGGTGGACTCCACATACTTGGGGTGGGGGCCACTTTTTTTTTGTCTCTCTCTACTAGGTGTGCATTTGGAGTACCCATATCATTTTCTGTATAATGTGTGATCATCAACGCTGAAAAGTTGTTCTCTAGTCCTTGTCAAGAGATAAGTGATTCCAGTGCAAGATATTGTCAGGCCTCAGAAAGAGAGAGTGTAATTAGGTGTACGATGCTTTCAGCACACACGCAATGAAGAGCATCGTGACAAGCGAAAGGCACGGGTCCAACACACGCCAACAATAGTTTTAGGATTATTATTTTTTGTCAGTTTTATCTCTTTATCTAAATAATAAATTATATTGACATTTTAATTATTGAATTATATCATTTACACATTTTATATTATTAATTTATTAAAAATAGTGATAAAAATTAATCACGTATTCTTCATATACTTAAATTAAATATCATTATGTCTAAAATGCCATTATATAAAATAAGTCAATATTGTTTATTTAGCAATTGTAAAAAATTGAATGTCCTTATTTAGACATAAAGACATTTAATTTATGCACATGAATAATATGTGATTAATTTTTATCACTATTTAAAATAAATTAGTAACAGAAAGAATATAATTGATGCAATTAAATCGTTAAGAGGTTAATATAATTTATTTTTTAAATGAAAAAATTAAAGTAATAAAATATAATAGTTTAGGAAGTTTTTACGAAATTAAGCCATACTTTGAAATAAAAGTCTTAAGAAATTGGCTTTCGGCAGATGTGAAAGCGTGTCCAATCCGAATATTTTATTAATTTAGTCACTGTGCCATTATTTATTCATTTTATAAAACCAGAGAAATTCTATAACACAGAACGTAATTTATTTCTGCGTTTATAATTGTCCAAATATTTTACATTAGTAATTCTCCGTACGCACAGCCATTACAAAAAAAACACTTTTTAGACAAACTCGATAGAATTTTACAATTAAAAAAATAGATAAAATATAAAAATATCACATAAAAGATATATTATCTGCATATACTAAGAGATATATTACTATAAAATAAATAATAAATTAAAAAATATAATAATTTTAAAAAAAATCTGCTAGTTTGAGAGAAATAAGGAGGAAAGAAAGAGGTGTTTTAATTTTTTTAGGTGTGAGTCCCACTAAAAAAATAATTTAATCGACATATGTGGGTCTCACACATTTGAGAAGGAGGAAGTGATATTTCTTGAAAAAAAAAATAATCATCTCAACCGTTAAATTAAATCAAATAAATTTCAATCATAAATTATGAAATATAATTTTAAAATTTAAAATAAATTATGATTTATAATATAGATAGATGATTTTTTTTAGCAAGATTTGAAAGGTGATTGGCCCAGATCATCGATAGGAATAAATGATGGTATGAATTCGCGGAACTCATACCCAATAAAGTATTTTGACATGCCGAAAAGACCTTAACCATGTAGTTTATAATCATCTTTCGTAATCTCTTTCTAACCTTTTCAAGTGCTCAGTCTATTTTGGTCATTTGGGACCGTTTAGACTTTGTTTGACATCAGTTTTTCTTTATATTTTTTATTTAAAATAAGTAAAAAATTAATTAGAATTGATTTTTTTTGCTTTTCTGTTTTTGTTGTTTTGCTTAGTTTTAGATAAGGTAAATCCAAAAAAATAAAAAAATAAAATATTTTTGGCATTTTCGATAGCAAATTTAAAAAATACTTGATTTTTAAGTATTACCAAAGGGAGCATTAAACTCTCGTTTGGGCAAACGTAAAAAAATGAATTTTATTAATTTTGGACTTAAAAGGTAAGATAAAAAAAATGCTATTTAAAATTTAGAATTTTGTTGAATTTAAATGTGAAAAATAAAATATAAATAAATTAAAAGTCTATAATTATCATATG
>CM018892.1:13437694-13440194 GCA_009663005.1 Actinidia chinensis
AAAATCCTACCATTTTAGAATTTAAATTAAGAAAAATTCATACAATTCAAAATGAATAATTTAGATTTAATTGAACGTGTGAATCTCACGTAATTAAGTGAATTCGAAGCATTCATTTTTAAAGTCTGAAAATTTTTTTGAGTCCAAATTCTAGACCGTAGCAACTCAAACCTCAAACCCATAAAAAGATACAAGTTAGGTTGTGTTTTGATTAAGGATTTAACGTGCGAAAAAAAGTAAATGATTTAATGGTCCGAATAATTAAATTTACTAACTTTTTATTTTTATTTTTTTTCACAACCAAATCATCAATCCAAATACAGAGAAATAATCTAATTTAATTTCCACTTCAAAATTGAATGGCCACTAAACAAAGGGAAAAGAATCAAACATGCCACACTTAATCCACAAGTTGCAACAGTCAATAACAGCCTATAGTTTCAAAAGTTAATCATTGCAGATAGGCATCTTATGCCGCATTATGAGAAAGAATGGAGGAGAGAGGAAGCACACACAGGGCCCACAATACGCAAAACAACTCTCATGCATTAGTTCTTATTTGGATTTAAAATTATGTGGAGTAAAAAAGAAAAAGTAAATAAATTTATTATTTTTTTTAATTAAATTCGTAATCCAAATACAATCATGCAAACATGGGCTTTTTTTTTTTTTTTTTCTTCTCCCTAACTTAAGCCCAATTTGGCCTACTTTCATTTTTAAAATTTTTTAGTTGCTTAGAGGCTTCGAGTTTTTTAATTTTTGTAGTTGTTCGATCAAAATTTTATACCTTTCATGCTCCTCTTGATGAGAGAAGTTTGAAAATATGAAGATTTTAATCTAAAAGTTCACTAAAGAAAAAAAATTATTTTTATTCGACAAATTAGCTATTTTTTTTGTCTTTAATGAATTATTTTTTTTCAAATTTGAATTGTTTTTTTACCTTTTCAGGTTCCTCCCATCGAGAAGAACCAGAAAAATATATAAAATTTTGATCAAAAGTTTTAAAAAGCTCTCTAAGGACAATGTTTTTTTAAAAAAAATTAAAGTAGCTAAAAAATTTCAAAACAGCTAAATCGAATTGGGTCTTAGATTGTGTAATTAACAATTTAATAGAGAAAAATAAAAATAAAAAGTTAATGAATTTAACAGTTCGAACATGATGTTTTTTCTATTATTTTATTTTTCATACAAAAATTCTCAATCCAAATTCAGCAACGAAATGATTCTTTTGTTTTTTGAGTACTGATATCCAAACATAATTTATGCATACATTTTTTATACAAAATAATATGACTCATTTATATTCATCCATTAATGATGAAAAATCTATTAACTTACTTCAGAAGTACAAAAATACCCCTCCCACACTATACTTTGCGAAGATTTTGTATGAATAACATTTTTTATTTTTTCTCTCCTGATTCCCAAACAGACAAGGAGTAATCAGGCAATTTTCGGGCCGGACCAGTGTTTGCGGCCCTAATTGTTGTGGGCTATCCGCCTATTTGATGAAACTCAATATTCGTGGACCTCAAGCAGCCCTTCCCAAGCTTAGAGATCCGGCCCATCTACATTCGCTATAAGCCCTGACCAATGCGTGGGAGTCTTGTGACCTTTATATAGGGTCCTGCGTGAGGGGTTGAATCTTATATCTCGAGTAATTATGTTTATTTACTTTCAAGGTGAATGAATATGATCAATTGATCTTGAGTAGTAAGTATCGGGGAGGCCAAGGAACCCCATCTCACCATCCATGGGTCTTGACTCTTGAGTAGTATCAGCAAACGGTTGGGACCTCTGCATAAGGGTGTTCTATTAGGGATTGAACCTAATATTTTGAGTGCAATTATGTTTATTTATTTTAAAAATTAGTGAATATTATCTACCTTCGTTACTAATTTTTCAATGTAATAGCCCAATTAAAGCAATACAATGAACCAACCACGTGCATTAGCTTTAATTTATCTAATTGATTTTGAAAATGATAATTGGAGAAAATAAAGACTGGTGCGTTGAGTTGAGCATGGGATGTGTCGAACACATCTACATGTTGTGAATCTCACCCCTCCGTGTGAAAGAACTTGTACGAATATGTGTTAATATTGGTCGGTGTCTGATTGAGGTGGTCCCAGGTCATTTGTTATACAGAACATTTTTTGTTTGATTCATTTATATCCTTTTACTTGTGAAGCACGTACTATGAATGCAAAATTAAAATGGGTTCGACAGAGGTCGAAAACTCTAAAAATTCGGTCTCTCCAATTTATTTTAAACCGGAGACGAGTCCATCTCTTTGTAAAATACCCAAAAATAAATGTGGGCCACCTAAACAAAAGCAAAAAACAAAAGGGGTTTACACGTGATCTGCATTTTACTTTTTTTTGTGTGTGTACTATGTACAAGTGGAGAATTAAGTGTGAAAACAAGACAAACCATATTGTAATAAATATTTAGCCCATATTTCTTTAATTTCCAAAAAAAAAACTCTCTTGTTAGTGGT
>CM018892.1:13712694-13715194 GCA_009663005.1 Actinidia chinensis
TTATTTTTTGTAAAAAAAAATTTGTTTTTTGGATACTATTTACCACATTACCCTTGATATTTACTAATTGCACTGTCTAATCCCGTGCAAATCAAACACCCTCGTCAGACTATTGCCCTCATTATTAATCCCTACTCATTATCAATCTCAATTCTAATCCCACCTCATTACTAATCCTACCAATTCTATCACAATTATCAAACGAGGCCTTAGAGTTGCTAAGCACTGGTCGAAGACATTTAGCTAGCAGTCGTCCACACTGGTTGGTAAGTTTGCACTCTAGACGCAAAAGGAATCCTATCATGTCAAAGTCTCGGTCATCTAGCTGAACTTAGGACACATGACAAGTGAGGATACCAGGAGACATAGGAGATCACCTCAGTGAGATGCCCGAGATCATAGGCACCTCAATAAGTCTACTACCCAGAAGATTAACGACTTGGATGCTCGGATCAGCGCTATCAATACCGGCATAAATGCCCACATTACTGTGAACACCTTGATAAGGAAAACCAAGCCTCCATGAAAGGAAGAGAGTCATGCAGAGTTTCGTCTAGGTTCAAATTGCCATCCCAGCTCGGGGTATACGAAGAAAAGATAGATCCTATGGACTACCTGGACTCGTACAAGAACTTAATGATGCTCCAATAATATTCAGACAAGGTGATGTGTATAGCTTTTTAATCAGGCCGTCCTAGTGACAAGGTGGTGGTCAAAGCAATGATGGAAGGTTGTCATTCGGGTCTTCTATTCGACCTATCCAAAAGTGTTCTTGAAACCTTGTCGGCACTTCAAAGCAAGGTCGACAAATACATTGAAGCTGAAGAATTGGCAGAGGCCAAATGTTGAAGGCGAGGAAATGATGACCACAAGAGGAAGGAACTTGATTCTCGAAGAAAAAGCTATCGGGGCGAGCTAAAAAGTAAAAGGTCCGAGCGGGATGCTCAAAGGAGAATTAATGAACGACGTTCTCGGACTCCCCCTCACCGGACCGACCTGATGCTGTCTCCTTTCAACACCCCTATAGCCCAAGTGCACATGGAGATCAAGAATGAAGACTTTGTGAAGTGGCCGAGGAAGATAAAGACCCCCTCTAAAGGAATAAGAGCAAGTATTGTGAGTTCCACAAGGATCATGGACACAACACTGAGTATTGCTTCCAAATAAAGGAGCAGATAACTAATTTTATCAAGAGGAGATACTTGAGAAAGTTTGTTGCTGATCACCCAAGACGTGACTCACCTGAAAAAGGATACGTCGATAACAAGCCGACATCAGGTGACATTCAAACTATCCATGGAGGGTTGGATCGGGAGGATGTTCAACCTCATCCCGAAAAATGCACGCTAGAGAGGCTAATGGGCGAGCATATGAGGAGGTTTATAATTTCTCCACTCCTATGATCGAAGCTCTCCAGTCCATCACCTTTGCCAATGAGGATTTGAGAGGCTTGCACCTCCCTTATGATGATGCATTGGTTGTATCTGCCATGATCGCCAATTTCAATGTGCAAATGATCCTAATTGACAACGAGAGTTCTGCTGACGTTCTATTCATCTCAGCATTTGACAAGATGAGAATAGGCCGAGATTGGCTTCATCTATTTTACACCCCTCTAGTCAGATTTGGAGGGAGCTCAATAAATTTCCTGTGATTTTTAATTTTTGCCTCTTCCGAGCAGAACACAGCATGTGCAAATAACACACAACAGGTCGTGTGTTTGGGCTAAGTGAACAGGCCTTCCACTGGCCGATCACTTCAGGCTGACCACATAACCGACCTAGTCAAGCCATCTACTGACAGACTAATAATGTCGAGCACAAAATGTATTCTTTTGAGTAGATCAGACAAAACCCAAGCAGCCTCACGACATAAACCGAGTAAAGCACTCCAAATGCCGAACATTCCAATGTTCAACAAAGGTCAGCCGTGCACGATTACCTAAATCCGTAGCCTCTCAATTCAACAACAACCGATCAAGGTCAAGTCGCGCACTGCTGACCCTAGGCTCAAATCATAAATTCTGAAAATAAGGGTTAAAAATAAAATTTCCTGAAATTCTGTGTCAATCTATAATATTCAAAAGTTCGAAAGTCGATATGTAATTTTCAGAACTCTGGGGTTAAATTATAATTTTTCAAAAAAATAGAGGTCAAACTATAATTTTTCTCTTTTATAAAACTTCGGTCTATATGCAAGTACTAAAAATCTGGGTTATACCAGTAAATCCTCCCAAAGATTTGGGCTAAAATCGTAATTACATAAAACTTTAAAAAATTGTAATTTTTGAAAATTGGGTAATTACCAAAAAATTCTGGGATTGAAACAATAATTACAGTAAAGTTTCGGGTTAAACCGTAATAACCATCACACAAATTAACAATAGGTTAAAGTTTATGGAATTCAGTTCGCACTCAAGTATTTCTGCATAAAAGCATTAATTTTTTTTTCAGAACCATTTTTGAAATTAAAAATCTGAACAGTTTTCAAACTTCTGAAA
>CM018892.1:13747694-13750194 GCA_009663005.1 Actinidia chinensis
GCCTAAGTGTATTTTGGCTCCGTTTGGCACTAGTTTTTTTTAGTTTTTTTTTGGCTTTTTGACTTAAAATAAGCAAAAAAGTCAACCAGAATTGACTTTTTTGCTTTTCTGATTTTGCTTTTTTGCTTAGTTTTAGATAAAGTAAAACAAAAAAAGCAAAAAATTAAAAATTTTTGGCCTTTTTGATAGCAAGCTTAAAAAAAGCTTGACTTTTAAGCATTACCAAACAGAGCCTTTATATTGGATTTGATGAAAATTGAAAGTAGGCTAATGTGAGAGAATGGCCAATTACTTGGCCCTTGACTAGTTTTTTTTTTTTTTTTTTGAGTTGGTTAAACAAGGCCTAAGGGTCTTGAATGCCATTTATATCTCTCTCTCCTTGACTTAACACATTTATTTCTCAGCATTCATTTCTCTTCTCCTTTCTCTCTAGGGTTTTCATCCTTGAGCTTAGATTTGAATGTGATAGAGTGAAATTTGAGTAGTAGTTCTTTGAGAGAAAATTATCTACTCAACGTGGTCTTTATATAGAGACAAGAAAGTTTGAAATTGAAGCAAATCGAAGTTTTTGGCATCATCCCATCTTCAACATCTTTTGGAGTTTCTTGCATTTATTGAGGTAAAGAGGGTTTACTTGTTAGGGTTTTACATTAGGGCTGTGTTAATGGCTTATATCTAGCCCATTAAGATATTATTTTGGGTGTTGAACCCTAGTTGAAAAACTTTGTTTAAAATGAAAGTCGGAAGTTCTGAGATCTGAAAATGTTCTGTTTTCTACGTCATCTACCGATAGTCGTATTTTTCCTACCGGTAGTTCCCTTTGTTTCCGAATCATAACTTTATTGCTCGACCTATCGGTAGTTACTTTTCTACTACCGATAATGATTATTTATATTTTGCCACTAGATGGCTGTCTACCGGTAGTACTCTTTCTCACTACCGGTAGTGATTATTTGTATTTCGCCACTGGATGATTGTCTACCGGTAGTATTTTTTTATTACCGGTAGTGATTGTTTGTATTTGGCCACTGGATTGTTGTCTAACGGTAGTACTCGTTTTCACTATCGGTAGTGATTACTTTCAATTCATCTCTGGTTTGGTAGTACTTTGCTCCACTATCGGTAGTGAATTAATTAGTTTCGTCTCCGGATCACTGTCTACCGGTAGTATCCAGAACCACTACCGGTAGTCGCCTGCTTTAACAGTTTATGAAATGTTTTAAAGTAAATACATTTAAATGGTTTCAATAATGGTTTATGTTGATGGATTTGGTACTTGCATGTTATGTTGTTTACATTATAGCTTTTGGCAAATGTAATCTTTATGAACGTTGAAATTTGAAAACGGTTGTGGGAATGACACGCTAGGATATGCCGAATTTGGTACATTGTGTACCCAAAATAAGATGGCTTAGATTAAACCCGAGGTGAAAGACCTAGATAACAACCGCACGGGAGGTAATGCCAAAGCCTTCGGTTAGTGATCGAGAAGTTGGCCGGATATTGGAAATGTAAGCTTTCGGTGAAAATCTGAGAAGTTGGCTAGATATTGTCTCATATGCCGGTTAGGTATTAGCCTAGGTGTGTCATTCGAAATGATTGGATAATACTTTTTGAGCAAAAGTCAAAAAACTTGTAAAATTATTGATTTGAGAAATCATAAATTGGAAAGGTATATGTGAATGGAAGTATAGTTCATTGCATCATGTTTTCATCATATACATATGTATCATGAGTTTTGGCTTGAGACATCAAGCCCATTATTAAATATTTTCAAGATAACTCATATTTACTATTAAATAAATTTCAGGTACCAAGGTCTATCTTGATTTTTGAGGCATGTGGATGCCAATTGTTTATTTTGTGTAGAAAATTTATAAATGTATATTTTTGGAAATTGTAATATTCTTTAGGCTCGGTGTAGGCATTATATATGGGTTATCATTTTTGTCTTGTATTTGATAGCTCATGGAGAGCATGGTCCCACGGGAAGGGATTTATCTGTACTCTGATGTAATGACAGCACATTGTCATATTATTTTAGTTGACTTTCCTTTATTTGGATTGTTTGTTTACGTGGCCGTGTCTTGTTTTATCCGGGACGTGACAACATGGTATGAGAGCTCTAGATTCGAATACCTATGACCCGTGGAGTGGTTATACCATAATTGTTTTCGAGTCTTATTGCTGAGTAATAACACGAGTATGCTATCTAAGTATCGAGTAATAATATGAACATATGTGCTATATGTTATTGATTTACGTATTGAAGAGTAATGCTTTAGCTTAATCATAAATAAATATGATAATCTTATTATTTTTTTGCGGCATCGTGTAAAACATGCCACCACGTCAAGCGAGAAGTCGTGCCAGGCCACTGCCTAGAGCTCGTGAGGCACGTGGAGCTCGCAGGAACCGTGATGAGGGTAATGGTGAAAATCACCAGGAATCGGTGATTGGAGGAGGATCCAATGCTCCTGGGGGAATGTTGGAAGTGTTG
>CM018892.1:14027694-14030194 GCA_009663005.1 Actinidia chinensis
AGTTTGATGTATAGGATTGAAAGGCAGGTGCAAACTCTATTTTTCTGAATGTTAGAATTTTTTCGAATCGAAATCGTCTAGATTTTAAGTAGGAGTGATTATATCATATATGCAAAAATTAAAATGATTTAATTATCGTTACGTACTTGATCGAATGAAACAAATTGTCTATTGATAATGAATAAATGAATCAATGTCCCGATGAAAGGGTTTTCAATATCCGATAAATTTTAAATTTGGCAAGAGTGATTAAAATAGCAGGACAAATAAAGTGAACGGTATGGATCGTCATAATTATGTTGCGATATTATGGCTAATGCATAATATAATCAAAATTTTACACATATTATATAATTAAAAAAATTCAATTTTGACCTATTAATTCAAAACTCAAAATTTTTAATAAAAAATTTTATTTTTATTATTAAAATTTTTATTTTTTATTTTTTCTCATTTTTGAAATAAAAATATTTTATTTTTTAAAAATGTATTTTTGTCTTATTATGGCCTACTATGGGCTGTAAGTCAAGATTTTAATTTTTTATTTTTTGTTATCAATTTTTTTATTTTTTTTTTAATTTTTTATTTTTATTATTCATAAATTTATTTTAAATTTTCTCTATTTTTTTCTTATTATGGCATTTGGAAAGTCAATTTATTTAATAAAAATATATTATTTATTTATTTATTTATTTATAACCATGACCCATGAACAAGTCAAAATTTATTTATTTTATTTATTTATTTTAATTTTTTCTCATTTTATTCTTATTATGGCAAGTCAATTTATTTAATTTTATTTTATTTTAATTTATTTAATAATTAATCATTTCTCGCCACTTTCGTGATGTGTCAGGTCAATTACCATACTCGTGTTGTGCTCGTACCACTTCCGTGTTGTGCCCGTACCGTGCCATCCTCAGACTGTGTCGTGCTTGTGCCGTTCCTGACTAAGTCCATGCCGTACCAAACCAAGCCAATTATCGTGTCATGCTCAGCTTTGACCGTGTTATGCCGTGTCGTGCTCGTGTCGTGCCCCACCATTTCCGCGCCCAGTGTCTGTGCCCATGCCTATGCCAGCTCAGACCGTGTCGTGTCGTGCCGTTCCCAACTTATACCATACGTAAACCGTATCCGTTCCGGAAATTTTCGAGCCGTGCCGTGCCGTTTTGGCAAGGCGCGCTTGACACCTCTAGGAGAGGGATAGGTGCTGTGAACTGTAAAGAGGGGGCCACGTGCCATCACGTGGGTATTCATATCTGTTGACGTGACATTCACCCCTGTAATAATGAGAGTGAAATGCAATTCGCAATCCCCATGCAAAGTTAACACGTGGTTTCGTGACAAAGCTGACAAATCAGATGGCAATTTGCGCATTTATACGATGGCTTTTCGGTGGGAGAAATTATTCAATGTTTTTAGAGCAAACTTTAATTTTGATCTAACCTCTTGAGTAATTGATATATACAGTTGCATTCATTGTTATTATTTATTTAGGTTGTGAGATTTGTGACTAACTTTTTTTTTTTTAACTTGTACATATGCATTATTGTAGGGGGTCCAAAAAAAAATCCGAAAAACAGTGAATTAGACCTAACCAAACCGAATTGTACCTTTTATTTAATGGTTAGGTTCTAATTTTTAAAAATTAAGAAACGATAAGTTTAGTTCGGTTACCGATTTTATTTTCAAACTGTAGTTCGAACTGAACCGGAACCAATTATATATATATATATATGTATATATATATACACGCACACATATTTATCTAGAATCTAACACATGACAGTCGTAATTTACACTTGTGCATGATTGTTTTGGTTTTCCACAGCAAAAAACTTTTCACTTTCTATGGATATTGGGATTACTCCATTCTCTCCCTATCAAAACTCTTCCACCTTCTTTCTCTACCCAATATTTCATCAGTTGATTTTCTAGACTTTTATAAGTTGTTAATATCTATATTAAAGTTAGTTGATGTAATATCATTTGACGAGTCAATCTATAAACTATTTTGTACTAATTTTGATTCAAAACTTAAAATATTAATGAAGTTATGAGTTATTTAAATGAATAACTTTATTTGCAATTTCATATTTTATAAAAAAATTTAGAATGTTAATTGGACTGAACCGAAATTGAACTGAAATCGAACCGATAAAGCGGATTAATTTTGATTTGGTTTGGTTCTATGCTTATAATGGTTAGGTTACGGTCCTCATTTTTTGAGAACCATTAAAAATGATTTGGATACTGGATTCTTATAAAATCGAACCAATTTATACCGTGGACACTCCGATATTATTCATTATAATAATACTGTAAGAGCACCAAATAATCCATCCGTAGGGATGAAGCTAAAATATTTATTCAGTGAGATTAAAATTGTATTAATAATGTATGTTTTTAATAAGATCAAAGTGTTATTTTTTCTAAATAATACTATATATATTTTTTTAATAAGATCATTTAATTCTACTCCGACTGTGCTTCCATCCAT
>CM018892.1:14197694-14200194 GCA_009663005.1 Actinidia chinensis
GGCTTATGAAGCAACCAGAACCCCATTTATAAAGAGATAAAAATTCGGGTAATTTATATTCCATACCTAGGTACTTTTACTTAAGTTTCACTTTACCCAATTTACTTCTATTTATATTTGTCAATTATTACACTTTAGATCAAGTCTCATTGTGACATTTTCGTCCGCCTTTCTACTAGGTGGCATTTGTTCATGAGGCCTCATTGCACTTGACCTAAGGTGTAACGAGTTTACTGACACAATTAGAAGTAAAAGATATAAAGTAAAATTTAGATGAAAGTACAAGACTCAAAGTATGATTTTACCCTAAATATGTTTTTTTGTAGATATATGAATCGAATGAATGGGTGACCGACCATACAGATACTGGAAACCTAATCCTTGTATTGTCATATGTGTGGTTTGGGCAAGTCATAAAATAAGATAAGGTTGTGAGAATAAAATCTCTGCCCTCATACCGAAAGCAGCAGTAGATAGGATTCACTTACCACATCCCTGTCTCACTTTGGGAAAGCTGAATTGAGTCTTGGTGGGTTAGAATCAACCCCAAAACTCAATTTCGTGAAGTGATTTATCAGGTGAAAAGAAAGTAATATGGAAACTTAAACTTAAAATATATATATATATATATATATATATATATATATATATATGTACGGAAAACCCTTGTTGTTGTTGTAATAATTAGGGGCTATTGAAAGGTGTTGAGGTAAAAATCTGGGGAGAGTAACCAACAATCACAATTGATCAATAACTAATTTGGGCATCTACTCAAGGAAGCAAATGTTACCATCCGCGGTGAAACCGCTCAAAATCCCTTTGATGTGGCGATCAGATCTTAAGAGAGAAGGTAGAACTTTAAATACAGAATGCTAATGCTATAGACAAAAGTACAATTGAACTAACCCATTTTCTAAATGTAGGAAAGCGGCTTTTATAAGTGGAGGAACTCTTAATGGAATGAGAAGATCGTGGCGTGATTATAGGACAATCGTTGGAAGAGATCGTGCAGTAATTGGTGGAGATCGTGGTTGAACGGGCTAGATGGAGGTCGCTATATCTCGCCCTGGACAAGCTGGCGACACGAACAGTCGGGCGATAGTAATTGGTGATGTGAACTACTGGATAATATTTATTGACATTGTAAGACAATTGAGAAGCCATCATGGTCGATCTATTGGCAAAACGGTTATCTCGGAACGACCTATCTCCTCTCCTGTAATTATTAAAGTAGGTAGAGTTTTATTCTTTATTAAAAAGGTATGTTAAATAAATTAAAATAAGATATTATTTTAGAATAAAAAATATTTTGATTAGACAGAAATTAATTTCCAAACACAAAATAAACCACACAATACGATGTTAGTGTCAGTACATTTATTTTGTACGTAGCCACACTTGTTATATGAATACAGTGCCGCCGACATTGCACTTTGTAGTTCATTGTAGACAAGAGAATTTGTACCAGGTTAAAATCCCCTAAATATAGAGCTTTTATTTCTGAATTTTTTCGTCTGTAATGTTTTATTTCTAAAATATTTTTCAATTTTTTTTCTTTAAGTGTAGATAAACGTAAAAAGTAAGAAGTAAAAATTTGATCGAATTTGCAAATAAAATCCATTACACACAAAAAAAAACGAATTGTTTTTCTATTTCTAGTAGATTTTTTTATAAAAAAAGGAGTTGATGAGGGATAAAACTCCATCTACTTAAAATAACAATTCCAAAAGAGAAAATGGTTCATTCCGAGATAATTATGTCGCCCTAACATCGTCCATGACCGTCACCCAGTTGTTCATGTCGCCCACATATCCAAGTTCCTATTATTAAGGCTCCACGATCTCTACGTCTTCATCCCACGTTCTCTATGTCGGACATAACATCGGGATATGCTCCACGTCTCCAAGCTGAAGTAGACAAGTTCTCCATCCAGTCCATCTCGACCACAATCTCCTACAATTGCGTCACGACCTCCTCATATGATTGAGAAGTCCTCCATCTATAAAAGCTGCTTTCTTATCTTCAAAAAAGAGTAATACTAGTTGTGTTTTCGTCTAGAGCTCTTTATTTTCGAATTTTTCCTTCTCCCTTCAAATTTGATAATCACGTCGAAGGGGGTTTGAGCAGCTTCACCTCAACCGGTAACATTTGTTACAGATGACTAAAGTCTACTCTTAAATAATTGTGACTGTTAATTGCTCTTCCCAAATTTTTACTTCAACAGGAATCATCAAAGTTACTGAAAATTTTTAGAATTCTGATCAAATGCTAGAAGATGTTCTCTAAAATGTCGAAAAAGCTTTGAAAAAATACCTTTGTTCTTTGATCAGTTCGGTCTTAAAAGGAAAACTCCTGAGTTCTGGCCCAGTGGAGACATTAACATGGACCGGCCCACAAAGCCCAGAATTCTGGACCTTCTATGGGCCATGCATATAAGTACCATACAATTTAATTGTTAAGGCTGGGTCCATAAGATGGTTCCATAGCCCAACAGGACATT
>CM018892.1:14787237-14789737 GCA_009663005.1 Actinidia chinensis
TAACCTGACCCTACTAAGGCAGGGGTTTCTGTTGAACTATCGCTACGAAGCAAGCTCGATGATCCTCTACGCAGGAGCTCGATGAAGACACTATTGAACACTACTGGCCTTTCTAGGGCAGAGATCCCCGCCAGCCTATCACTACAATGCAAGCTCAGAAATCCTCTACGCCGGAGCTCGATGCAGTCATTGCCAAAGAACGCCACAGTCCAAGCTATATTTTTGAGCTATCGTTGTTCAGTGAACTCGGAATAATAACTCCATCAGACCTTGGACGAAGAGGCAATAGATGGAGGAAAACCCTTCAGAGCAAGGTCTGGAGGCCTGGGAGAACCACGTCATGGAGCCAGAAGAGAAAAGCGACACGAGTCATAAGTCGATCTGGAAAGCCAAGTTGACAGCAAGTCAGTGACTTCAAGTAAATGAAGGGTGTCACTGTGCCGAGCTCAATCTAGCGTGGGCCTTCGTGAAATACTCAATGCCAAAAGAAACTGAGAAGGTGATCTATGAGAAAAACTCAACAACCGAGCAGCCGCAATGCAGGTCAAAACTATCATTCCTGACAGATCGATGGCCCGTGCAGCTGTGTCGGTGCGAAAGGAACCAATTCCGAGGTACCAAACTCTATTCTCCCAAGAGATTAAGGGGATGAACCTGCTAGAAAAGTTTGTACCACCAAGGTTCACATTGTATAATAGGAAATTTGACCCCAAGGTTCCAGGTCAGCTATGTCAGGCAGATGATAGCCATTTGGAATCACATGGATGCCCTGATGTGCCGAGTGTTTCCATCAAGCTTGGGGGACCTCAATCGCATTTACATATGTTAATCACGGATAAATACATAAAAAAATAACTTCTAGACTAATAAAAATAAATAAAAAACTAAAAAATCTAAGTTAAACAAATAAACTAAAAATTGTAGCCTAAACTAATAAACTTAAAAAAAAACTTACAGTTGGATTTGGTTTTTAACCATAGGTAGGGCTGAAAAATTGCATAACGAAACACGAGGGAACAATTTGATTTTTTTTGAATTGTGAACCAAACCATTCAAAAAAAAAAAATTGAAACGAACGGTCCAAATTGGTTCAGAGTTTCATGGTTTTATCGCTTTTTCTCACTCCTACTTTTAAGGTAAATGGCCATGTGAATTTTACGCGGTTGCTTTCTTTCTAATTTTTAATGCGCGAGCCCCTGTGATATTATTTTGCATAATATGATTCATTTGGTAATTATGTGTGTGTATATATATACATTAGTCATTGTCACCTCTTAAGCGCACTCATTAGAGTTTTTCTACCTAAAAAACAGATAAGATATAAAAATCAGATAAAATATACATTGCGTGCATATATAAAGAGATACATTACTACAAAATGGAGAATAAATTAGAAAGTATAATGATTTTGAAAAAGTGTTGCTAATTTGGGAGAAATGAGGGAGAAAAAAAGTGTGTTTTAATTTCTTTGTGGGTTCCACTAAAAAAATGATCCAATGGATAAAACATATGCCAATCTTTAGAAGTTTTTTATCCATTTAATCAAAATTTATGTAGGCTCCATGCATTTGAGAAGAAGAAAGTGATATATTTGGAAGGAAAAAAATCTCATGTAAAATCCCGGCCATTAAATTAACTCAAATCGATTTCCCGTAAATAGTAGGAGATAATTTTTAGATTCAAAAACCAAGCTATCTTATATTATATATTTTTTTGTTCTTATTATGATAAATTTATTTAAATATTTATTTTTACTCAAATATTTTTATTATAGCCATTGGATAAATTAATTTTAATAAATATAAAAAAAAAATTAACTAACTTCCCTCTCTATTTAAGGTAATTTTTTTGTCTACTTTATTTTTCACATTTTATTGTCTTTATTGAATATTTTTTACCGATTAATCAATATTTTATATTTTTTCTCTTTTTCTTAATAAAAGATTCTAAAAATATAAAAAATTATCTAATTTAATAGAAATTTCACTAAAAATAAAATAAAAAAACTAATTTTATCTCTAAATTAAAAATAATTTACTTTGAGGTTAATTCAATTGATCTGATCTTCGCAGCCGTAACTTACTTTGAGGTTACTGTATAGTTTGGCAATTTTGGGAGATGCACACTTAAACGAATCAGCTTTGCAGATGATCTTTTTTATTTTTTGCCTAGTGCTTTGCAAATGATGTTTTTGGAGGTTAAGTTTAATAGATTTCTTATTATTAAGTAAAAAAATCTAGTTTTTGGTACTCATCAATTCTTTGTGGTATTGCGTGGCAGTGTGATTTGCTGGACATGCGTGCCGTGGCACAATTGGAGAAAGATGCTAAATAACCATTAGTATATCAGCTTCTGAAGATCTTTTTAACTCGGAGATTGGACGCATACTTAGATTTTCATGCAGCAAATTCCACATTGATGAAAAGCTATGGTAATTATATCGTTTTGCTACATTTGAATTCTGGAAGGTTGCTGAGCTGAGCTTCATATTCTAGAGTAT
>CM018892.1:14979737-14982237 GCA_009663005.1 Actinidia chinensis
AATTGTGATTCATGGTGCTCATTTAAGGGCGCGTTTGGAGTTTCAGAATTTTGGGATCGTTTCGGGCTTACGTTGTAATGGTCATAAATAGTATAAAATAATAAACAACTACAAAAAAAACAAAAAAATTGAAAATTATTCAATAGTCTGAGTGAAAGGAGGAACATTACACCCGAAACACCAAATAGTTATTAAAAATAATTAAATTTCTTAAACTACACAACTTTTGAACTTTTAAGCCTCTCAGGTATAAAGAAAATCTAGAAGTTCGAAGAGTATGTTCGCCAAATAAACTCTTAATGAAAATAAAACTTTCTTCATTTCTCTGCCCCATTTTTTCTTATTTAATAAATTTTACTGATTTTACTTAAAGTTTTTGACAAGTATAATTAAATATCTTTGTGTTTTTTAAAATAATATTTTTTATTATTTTTGAAAGTCTATCAAGATTCCCTTTAGAATTAATTTCTTATTAAAAGCCAATCGACAATCCAATAATGTGATCAAAACGGTGTATTTTGTAGGTTTCATTTAATAGATCATTAATAAAAAAAAAATCAAACTGATCAGATATTGATAGCTGTATAACCAAATTATATTTCTATTGAGCAAATAAACGAAAAACATAATTTCGAGAATAAACTGTAAAATAGAATGGTCCGATCAAATGACTATCAGTATCTGATCAATTTTATTTTATTTTATGGATACTCTACTCGATAAGCTCTACAAAATGAATAACTCGGATCATATCATTAGACCTCTAGCACTATGTTGTGCTCAAAGGTGGACTCAAGGGAGAGTGGTTGAAGGCGATATGCCACCCCCAAGTTTTTTGAAAACCACAAATTTATAGTAATATTAGTTATTAATATTTTTAAACTATATAGGTTCACCACTTCAAAGTTAAAATTAGTATGAATCACTGCTAAGGTGATGTTTGTTAAAGTTTTTCTTAGAAGTTGTGTCAAGTTTTTTTCATAACTTATACTTTCTGATTATATTTCAAAAACAATTTAAAAAAAATTAGAAAATCAAAGTGGATTCCTGAGAATTTACTTATGATACTTTTTGACTTCTGCTTTCATTTTTTCGCATATGCTCAACTATAACAAACACTCACCAATTGGGTCGGTAAAATAGAATATAGCCCAAATTTTTATAAGAAACCTATCTTTCAACTCACAAGGCACGTTTAACTCATATGGGTGCAGAATCATGTGACTGAAACACAAACAATTTGCCTTGGCCTCATGGCATTCTTTGTCAAGATGCACAAGTGAATGCAATTGCTCAATCTCCTGGGCCACCAAGAGTCACTGCCACTGCAAAATTATTGCCCTTCAGCTTTTGTGTAGATGCTCAGTCTACACAAATGGGGCATGTGAACGGTACATTTCCGTTTTTGGCTTTCTCTAACCTGTGAAAGTTGTTATGTTAACAACAGGGTTAAAAGAGTCTTTTAGTTGAGCACATTTCCTATTTTAACGCTAGCTAGATTATTCAAAATTCTAGGATCAAAGGGTCCTTGATTTGATTTATTTATTTCGGCAGTGTGAGGGCCACTCACTTGAGCACTGAAAGAAAAATATTTTTTTATATTTTTAATAGATTCTTTTGATTTTAGATACCTCTAATCAAGAAAAAGGGAAATACATGACATTTTTTATGAAACAGTTAATAATTAAAATTAAACCAATAAAATTAGCTCACTTTTAAACATGTCCTAAATTAGCTAAAAAAACGTATTCAAACAGGATCTTGAATATCAAGCGGCCATAAGTGCAATTCAATGAAGAGAACAACCAAGGACTGCCATTGTCATTGCCTTTTAATCCTTTGATAGAGAAAACCCGTTTGGTTGAGAGGTTTTGTGTGACATGATTAGAAATGAAGAGAAATTGAATTTTTTTTCTTTCAAGGGATAAGAAATGATGAGAAAGAAAAATTCTTTACGAAAGTATTTTTGTTTCTCACAAAAAATGTTGAGCTTTGATGAAAAATGGTAAGAAATAAATATTGGCTATGTATCAGTAATAATACCGAGATTTGTTTATCAAAATACTAATTAAGAAAAAAAAATCGCTCCCATATTTATGGGGTTGTTTCTTTAATCATCGAAATATGACAGTGAAAAAACACAATTATTATTTTCTTTTTTCAAACATGGTTTGAACCTTTAATAAGGGTTTGTTTTGTGATTTTTTTAAAAATCGGACTATTCTGAACCGTAATCTAAGATTAGAAATGATTTCTAATGTGGTATATTTAAAATATTTTTTATGAAAATGTTAGAATTTGAAGTATGAATAGATTTTTTTTTTTTTTTAAAGATTCGAATATTAAGTATATCGATACCCAATTGAATTTGATTTTGATAGTCATATCTAATACTCGTTAGGCATTGGATATAAGGACGGAGATCGAAGTGAGTTTCGGGTATAAGTATGAAAAAAGTGTCCATCTATACCCGACCCGTTACCCCGCCGGCTTCCACCCC
>CM018892.1:15137237-15142237 GCA_009663005.1 Actinidia chinensis
TCAGGGGAGGTTGACAAAGTTAAGGACAAGGTTACATCAGGCTTGGTTGATGCAAGAGAAGAATTCATCACAAGGGGCTAATTTTGAATTATAGATTTAGAAATAATTCTCTTCAAGGTAATCTTATGGTTATTTATAAGAGAATCATTTTAAGAGAAGGAGGAATTAATGGGAAAGTGGAGTGCTAACTTTTGGACATAAGCAACATGTCCAAACCGTTAAGTACAAAAACATAACGAAATATTTTTCTTATCAATCTTGTGCAATTGACCTTCGTGGATTCTAGATTTCTAATTGGTCAAACAGGTAAGATTCTTGGAATTAGTTGGCTCACTCCCAAGGAGAAAGTATAAAAAAATGGATTAATTGCATTTTACCCCCTAAACTATTGTTCAATTTCACTTAACCCCAAACTAAAAACCCAATCAACTTGTCCCCTTAAACTATCAAAAGCTATCTCTTTAGTATTTCCGTTAGACATCCATTAAATATAAATGTTAAATTGTCATGTTAGCAGCTCATGGGCAAAAAAATAAAACAAAATCCAAAAAGTGGCCATATTTTTTGTAATTAACCCTTTTTAGAACCAAAATGCACAAATATTACATAGGGAAAAAAGAAAAGAAAGTGGGGCTTCTCTCTCTGTATAGCATTATTTGGATAATTTGATCTTAAAAATGGTTAATTACAAAAAAAATGTGATTATTTTTGGGTTTTGTTTTGTTTTTATGCCATGAACTGCTCACATGGCAATTTAATATTTTATATTTAACGGATGGCTAACGAAAATACTATAACAACAATTTTTAATAATTTAAGGAGACAAGGTGATTGGTTTTTAGTTTATGGGAGTTAAGTGACACTGAGCAATAATTTATGGGGGTAAAATGCAATTAACCCTAACCTATTTGGGTTTTTGTCTCCCAATTTTTGAATTAAGGGTTTGTTTGGTCATGTAAATGGTCAAACATTGGGTCTCGATTATAAGTCCATAATATCACAACCCCAAAAACAGGAATTGCAGAAGAGAGTTGATTACTACACTACATTTTAATTTTCACCTTTTATCATAAGGTAATGTTATTAATTGTTTAGGTAGTGAAGTATGTGTTCACTCCACTAAATTAAGTTTGGCTGCGATTGGCACACAAAATGTGAAGTATAAAAGTTGACCCACATGACAAACATTGGAGTAAATATTGCCATATAATTATCAACTAATGAAAAGCTCCAAAATAGAATTGTGGTTGTGATGATCGCTTGGTCAATTTGGTGAGAAACAATGTTAGGTCTATCCTTCTAGATCGAAGATCAGATTTTAGATTCAGACTCACAAAAAATAACTTCCGAGTATTTGACAAAACTTTAGAAAAGCTAAAACCAACTTTTTAGGTGATTTTTAGAAAAAGAAAACGGTTTTGAAGCTAATTTTTAACATTTGGATGAGAAGTGCTACTGAAAAGAAGCGGTCGAGGTATGTAAAAACTAAATGGTCCTACTAATCCCCTGTTATTATGACCGTCTTTTTTTACTTCAAACAAAATGAAGAGCAAAATGAACAAATTCACACAAAAAAGTTCAGCAAAAATTGTTTTTCAAATTTAATTCATAGTCGCAATTACATCAAACAAGTAATTTACAACTATCTGTTACATTTCAGAACTTATAATCTCCAATAAAATCTTCGGTCATAATCCAGTTAATCTCCACAACTACAACAATCACCTTTACATAAGATGGTATCTCTGTTGCCCTCCTTCCTAATTTATGACATTGGGTATGCTTGTTTTCATTTTTTTTAACAGTGATTTAGCCCATATAATATAATTTGGAAACCTAATTTGCCTATGCATACAAAAGTGTCTCATATAATATAACTTGGAAACTTCATAACTATCCAATAAGATAGTTCTTGCAACAATGTCACATACGTCACTACAAATGTGCCACTTGTTTCATTAATTGACTTAAAAAAACATGTCCTTTCGTCCTCAAGCTTTTGTACATTATGCCTTCTTTCTCACAGTGAAGATGACTTAATGGCTTTCCAAATCCAATGTGTCTGATTTGCCTCCCATTGGATGTGCCATCCATCTCACCCATCTTCCATACCAACACAACGAAAAGTCCAGAAACAACAGGCCATGAAAGCAATTTTTGGGGTATGAACTTGTGATAAAATTTAAGTGGTAGAGATCAAACCTCAGCTGTTTCGTTTGGCTTTTTTGTGAACTTAACCGCCAGGTCTGACTATTTCCAAGAAAATCAAGAAATGAAAACGAGTATACTTATGAAACGTGTAGTTATGGTTTAAGTAACCATCACGAAAAACTCGGGACTAATTAGATTAGGATCATTACAAATAATCTCAAAACATAACATTGTAGTACCCCATTTTCAGAAAGAAAAAAGAACCAATCTCAAAAAAATAAAATGAAATGAAATCGTAGTATACAAATTCATAGAGAAATTTTCCTGGAATATAGACTTCTGTCAATTGAGAATGATTTATCCGAATGCATATACAAAAAAGGAATATTTTGTTGAAGAAATTAAGCATTACATGAAGCATAGAAAAGAAAACACGAACAGGCCCGACAAATGTGTGCCATCGACATGCTATGGCTAGACAAATGTGTGTTAACGACTTGCCATGGTTGTCCATTGCTAGGCAATTGTGTGCCATCGACTTGTCATGGCTGCCCATTGCTGGCATGGCACACATTTGCCCCAGCAAGTGTCCCCCAAACAACCTATATTATACTCCCAAAACACTTTCAAATTCTTCAAAACACTTCCACTCTTCACAACTTAATTGACCTTTTCTACTGAGATAGAAAAGTAGTGATAATTTCCTTATTCTTCGGTTTTTCTTTCAAGACCCTTCGGCTGAGCTACAAATGCAAGTTCTTTGAGTAATCCATTAAGTAGTTAGTTTCCAAATTCCAATGTTAAAAGTTCTGTCGGATAATGTGGCAAGAATCGGTCCAAAATGTTATGGTACCATTGTTGTCATTTTGCTTTGAAATGAAAAGAGATGCAATTCCCTAAATCTACAGGCATGAATGTTTTGTAAAAGCTTCTCTTGTTTATAGCCATGCTTCTTCATCAACCATGATGAAACCCAATCCTAAGCATAACTCATAATCTACAATTACAAATCCATCTGTTTTAAGGTTTCCTGTTTATCTGTTTGTCATTCTATTTTAAGGTTTCATAATCTACAATTACAGATGGATATGCTCCTCAAACATTCCATTCTAAGGTTTCTTATATTTCAATCCTTTACTTCCATCCATTCACAAAACAGATGAAACAGAAACAGGTAAACGATAGCGAAAATCAATATCTAGATAAACAAGAACACAAATCGAATCGTGGCATGTTCAAATTAGATTTCCTATATTTCAATTCTTTACTTCCATCGATTCACAAAACAGATGAAACAGAAAAAGGTAAACGATGGCGAAAATCAATATCTAGATGAGCAAGAACACAAATCGAATCGTGGCACGTTCAAATTAGATTTCCTATATTTCAATCGTTTACTTCCATCAATTCACAAAACAGATGAAACAGAAACAGGTAAACGATAGCTAAAATCAATATCTAGATAAACAAGAACACAAATCGAATCGTGGCATGTTCAAATTAGATTTTCTATATTTCAATCCTTTACTTCCATCATTCACAAAACAGATGAAACAGAAACAGAAACAGGTAAACGATAGCGAAAATCAATATCTAGATGAGTAAGAACAAAAATCGAATCGTGGCACGTTCAAATTAGATTTCCTATATTTCAATCGTTTACTTCCATCATTCACAAAACAGATGAAACAGAAACAGGTAAACGATAGCGAAAATCAATATCTAGATGAACAAGAACACAAATCGAATTGTGGCATGTTCAAATTAGATTTCCTATATTTCAATTCTTTACTTCCATCGATTCACAAAACAGATGAAACAGAAAAAGGTAAATAGCGAAAATCAATATCTAGATGAGCAAGAACACAAATCGGATTCGAAACAATTTAGGATTGGACGAATCATCAAAAATCGTGGGAGAAAAGTGTTACCGCACCAGATCTCCGCCGGAGCCGGAGCCGGAGCCGGAGATCTGGAAATTTTCAAGGCTCCGATCCGAGGAACAAAAAGTCTCATGATTGAATTTGTGGGCTGTGGGCCTGACGGCATGGGACTGGTTTGGTGATTCAAAGGCCCAGTTTAGTTTCACCAAAGACCCAAGACGACCCGAGCATTTTGGCCCATAACCATCCAGGCCTCTACCCAGGCCCAGCATCTCCAAGCATGAAAACACGGGGATAATGACGGAGTTTGCACAACGCCCACATGCCGCTGACATGGATTTTTTTTTATCTTACTATATTTAAAATTTTAATATTTAAAATTTTTTTTCCCTAACAAACCTATTTTTTATATAATTATATTTTTTAAGTCTACTCGTCAAAGATCCGTATTTGAATAGGAAATTATTTAAAAGTATCACTCGGTGATAAATATGAGAATTTCCAGAAAGTAATTAAAGAAATTTTGTATCAAATAATCGTATCAAACACTCCATTTAAGTCGGTTAGAATTAGGGGTGATAAACGAACTAAGCTGAAATGTATTTTAAAACTCGTTAAGTTTCAAACCAAACTTAAACAATTTAATATTCTACTGGTATGTCTCGTTTATTAGTTAGAATGGACTGAGTTTATGATTCAATCCCATTTATATTTTGCATTGGACTTGAGAATATAATTTGTAGCCCAACCTGAGTATCTCATATGATATTTATTTTATAGTATTTACTTATTTACTTATCTGATTATTTTAAAAAATAGAGTGAAAGAGATAAAGAAAAATTTTTATTTTTGGTTATCAATGGATTACGGCTTTTACCGTTTTAATTTACCATCCAACTAACGTGTTACAATCTATAATCGTTAGATATAACTAAATTATTTGTTGAAATTATTAAGTCAGTACTT
>CM018892.1:15519737-15522237 GCA_009663005.1 Actinidia chinensis
AACCGGTTGAACGGCAGGTTTTAAACAGAAAACATTAAAGTTTTAATTTTTACAGTTTGGACCCAAAATTTGAATGAAGTTTAATTTTTACAGTTGCCCCAAAATTTTGAATTGAATTTTTTATTTTTTAATAGTTTTGTTACTATATTCATTTTTTACTATAATGAGTAAAAAAAATATATTTTTTATTATTATAATAAAAAATATAATTTTATTATTTATTAATTATAAATCTGTTTGCAACCCAGTGGAACCACCGTTGAACCGTGGTTGAACCGTTGAACCGTTGAACCAGTGTTTTAACCGGTTCAATGTCCGGTTCGATTCTGATAACTATGCCTCTCACCTCTCTATCTTAGTCATGTTCGGCTTTATCTGCCCATCTTTTTCAGTCCCAAAAAGACCATAAACATGGAAAAAGCAAATTTGGGTAAATATTAATTAATTAATTCGTACAAATTTATAATTAGTTTACTAGAAATATTAGGCATGTTGATCACATGCATGTTTGGAGTAAGTGGGCAGGGGTTAGGTTAAATTTGCTAAAAATGACAAAAAATTGCATAAACTGGGTTTCTAAAACTTGGTACTTGCCCCACTTACCACATTGGTATCATCCTAAATTATTGCATAACATTTCCATGTGTATAATTTGTCATCTAAACATCAATAGTTATTGAATTTGTTGCGAGATATCTTGTAATAGTAATTGTCCATGTTCACGGGTACTATGTAAAAAAAAAATTAACACTTAAACGTACTTGTTATAGTTTTATAATTTAAAAAACAGATAAAATATAAATGTTAGATAAAAGATGCATTGTATGCATATACGAAGAGATACATTATTACAAAATGAAGAACAAACTAGAAACTATAATAACTTTGAAAAAAAATTGCTAGTTTAAAAAAAATGATGAGAAAAGAAAGAAGTGTTTTAGTTAATTTTTTTGTGAGCCCCACTAAAAAATAATTTAATGGGTAAAAAATATACCCAATTTTATATATTTTTTGTCTATTGAATAAGAACCTATGTGGGTCCCACACGAAAATATAATTTCAGGTGAAATCTCAGTCGTTGAATTAACTCAAATGTATAGCGAGAGATAAATTTTGAATTCAAAATGAGTTGTGATTTATATTATAAATTACTATATTTGCCGACTTGTTTTACCTATCAATTCTATACGAGTAGGCGGCTTGGTTTCTCCATCCAAAAACCATCCTGCATTTTTGAGAGTTTGAAGTTGTTATTTTGGCACGTCGATCGAATTGAGATAGGTAAGAATGGTAACGGAGTGGGTTCGACGTAGACTTTCCTACCCTTGTTTATTTAATAAGTGCTTCATTCCATTCCCATATTAAAATCAGGCGTGACCAGTTAACAAAATTATAAAATTTAAACGGCTGCTCATTGGGTTCCATTTAACTACTTATTACTTAAAGGTACGTTGGAAGTGAAAACCAAATAACTATTAGAAGCTCTAAGAGGATGTGACTTATTTAGAAATAGAGCAACCTTCTTTTTTTCTTTTAATATTTATAGATGTAAAATTAGTGTCAGTTGATACATTAAATCCATAAAAATATATTATTAAGGCAAATTTGGGGTAAAACCGCAAAACGCAAACCCTTCCTATTCCCTAAAAGGTTACATATACCTCATCATACCCTTACCCTACCCCATATAAGATGTCCCAAATATAGGGGTGCTCACGGTTTGATTTGGTTCGATTTGATTTAGGATCAAACCGTAAATCGAGCCATGAGTAACGGTTTAGGATTTTTTATACTGTAATTTTCATCGCTCAACCACATTTGCATGTTATACACAGCTAAAAACATAAAAATACAACTTTTAAACTAACCAAAAATCACAAAAACTAAAAATCTAAGATAAACTAATAAAATAAAAATCGTAATCTAAACTAATAAAACTTAAAAAAAACTCACTCTTCAATTCAATTTTATACTGCGGTCCGAACCGAAAAATCGTAAACCGAACCATAAAGGAACGATTTGAAATTTTTTTTCAAGCTGTAAACCAAACAGTTTGAAAAAAAAAACTAATCGAACCGTACGATTTTGCGTTGGATCTGTGTTTTGCTCACTCCTACTCAAATCCCAAATTGAGGTGGGGTGTGGGGAGTAATCCAAATACCACATGGGCCAATGACATGCCGGTCTTCTTTTAAAAACTTAATACTATTAAAGCATACAAGGAAAAACTTAATATCATAACACATAAAGAAAATATTCCCAATGTACCCAAGTTCACAAAAAATAATTTGAACACTTGTACAACATGTATCGATATTTGCACACTTGCAAAATTTGTGCAATTGTACAAATTTTACCAAACCTTTTCATTGCCGCCATCACCACCACCCATTGCCACCTTTTCTACCCAACACCAACTCGCTGTCATTACCACTGCCATCCACCACCTCCACCACTGCTACCCACCACCATCACCTCCCCTACTCAACACTGCAACCCA
>CM018892.1:15699737-15704737 GCA_009663005.1 Actinidia chinensis
GAATAATGTTTGTATTTGTGGATCTCATGCACTGAAACTGACCATCAAAATGTCTCCTCTCAGTACAGGTTTGTTTGTGGCACGCCTTAAAAATAGTTGGAAAAGCTTAACTTCAATTATATCAACATTTCACCAACTATATGTTTGTGTATAGAATTCAAAATTGTCCTCCAGGTTTGTGTTATATGTTGATTTATTTTATCATCCTCAAAATTAATTTATCATTTCTTAGTACGGATTTAATTTCCCATAATTTTAAGCAAATCCGTTATGCGATTAAGTTCATTACCTGGCCCAATTTGATACCACAATTTGGGTTTAGGGTTTAGGATTTTCATGGTTAGACTTATCCCATACTGATGGCGACATTGATGAGAAAAATTCATTTTATAATATTAAAAGTTCAATTGTAACTCAACGAGATATCATGAAGATTAAAAAAGTGAGATTAAGGTGTCGATTGGGTCTGGTCTCAGGATGAGGCTAAGGCTTGATCGACTGTCGATTGGGCTTGAGTAGTCGATTGGGCCTCGGGCTGAGGCTAAGGCTTGATCGACTGATTGCTTCGATCAGTGGAGGCTGAGTTGATTAAAGATTGTAAGGCCGTGGATGGTTGTCGATGGTGATTTTGGGTTCTCGATTTGACTGGGTGGCTGTTGATTATGATTCATGGTATACGCTTGCCACTATTATAATGATATCTTACTTGTCTATTTTGGTTCTCAAGCATAAGAACTTATCAATGCAACATAATACTTAGAAGTACCGAGATTTTATTTACATAGAGCTCGAATTACAAGATTGAGTTTTATAGCAAATGTAGAACTTATAAAAATATATTTTTGTGAGATTAATTGTGTAACACCCACTCTGTTAGGACCCGAAATCACACAAAGTTACATAATCAACCAAAACCTGCTATTGTCTCATAAATAAAAATCTTTCAAACTATTATAAAAAAATTCTAGACGACTGGAGATATAGCCCAACCCATCTAACCTCACTCTAAACGAACTTAGAATATAAAAATTCTCTTACAATTACTCAATTAAAAAATCTCAACATCTCACAACCATAGATAAATATTACAACAAAAAAATATCAAAATCTCACAACCTTGTACTAAGTGAATCAACTTCTATCTTGAACCAATATCTGCAACCAAAAAGGTTACAGGAAGGTATACTTAGCATCATAATGAAAAGAAAGATACTTTGAAATAATTTAAGATGGATTAACTTTTTTAAACACCAACTTTTCTCACAAAACTTTCAAAAGAATTTTAAATAAAGATTTCAATCATCTTTCCACCATATTTTTAAACAAGCATTTTATGGATCAAAGTTTTCTCAAAATATTCAACCTTTCTCAAAAAAATATCAACCAACTATTTTTTTGTAATTTTTCTCAACTGTAAAAAAATACTCAACCTATTCTTTCCAACCAGTTTTTACCAAGCGTGGGAATAATCTCAGCCGTATAATATATTTTCTCAAAAGATAATTTTATTACCAAATGTGGCAGAAGAACGTTTACCTCACGACTTGAGAGTTATGACAATACCGTTACCTCAGTCACAGCTCACATGTAGTGACGATGAGGAGGGTGATTCTTTATCACCAATTGTAGGTGCCAAGTTAGATTAGTAGTCAATCAAAAAGGTAAGCAACAACCAAGCTCACCAAGCAAACAACAATCAAGTTTGCCGAAAAATCAACGCAAGCACAACAACCAAAGCTTGTTAACTAGCAGGCAAGCTCACAACCAAGCTTGCAAACTAGTACACTGGCATATAAAGTATAAAAATAACACTTAATTCATACAGGTATATAAACATAGCATTTGCTTCAACAATATTTTTATCTATCTTAATCAACTATATTTTCAATTATTTTTTATAAAGTAAATAACCATGACAAACAATGTATTTCAAATCATTAACCTCCAATTTTAATTCTAAACTTACTCGCACCCACTCAATTCACATACCCAAGTAGATAATCTCACCTATAATCCCACCTAAAATGTGAATTATACAACACCTTTCGAGCTTACTATCCAAAATTATACCCAAATATATACAAAATGCATAAAAATATCACACTCAAATCTATAGTGCTCAAATATATAATTTTTTTAAAAATCAAATACTTATTCAAAAATTATGAAATATCATATAATAACTAGACCTGCATAGGTATAACTAAAATTTCATAATTTTTCAAATTAGGAAAGTATTGCTAAAAATTAATAATTCGCATTAAAATACTGCAGAATTTTTTGCACAGAAATTTTGCTGACAGTAACTTAGTTTATGAATTATCTGAGTATTGAAAACTCTCCAAACTTCATTAAATTAAATACTCAACAACTAGACAAATAAATGTATCACATACATAATATTCATATTTTTTTGAAGTCGGTAACTAGTTTTTAAAAGAAAATCCAAACATCGAAATAAAACTTAGTAGAGAAATTCTGCACTGAAATTCAAAGACAACATGTCGGTATATCATTTTTATCAAATTTCTAAGATCTAATTTGACTCCAAAAGTTTTACATAACACACTAGACACAAATATTTCCAAAAAAAATCGTCAAACATTCTTCCCAAAATTTTCAAAAATTCTACTCACCTAGAATTACTCACATAATTGCTATGAAAATTTTGTAAATAAAAACTCTTTTATTTAAGACTCAAACATGCATTGGTGGTCCTGGGGGGCGGGCGGGGGCCACGCCCCCCCCCAAAAAAAAATTTTTTTAATTTTTTTATACTAATTTTGACTATTTTGTTATTGGTTATATACAACTGACCCCCTCTAAACGTTTTTACCGAAAGATCTATTAAAAATATATAATTCGACCCCCTAAACGAAAATCCTACGTTCACCACTGCAAACATGAATAAAATAACACAAAACATATGAATATCATACTGAAATAATTTACACACAAATTCATGCATAGCTTTCCCTTAAATATAATTTAAGTCTTAATATCCCTATCCCAATAAATTAAACATACAATTGTTAATAATTTCATAATTTAAAGAATCATCTTCTGGTTTTATTTAAATTACAGATTCCATAAGATTAGACAAATAAAACTTAGCTATATAAACATAAAACTCATACCTTAATAAGCTTTTCCAAACCCTTTTCTCGCTCGCTCGCTCGCTCGCTCTGTTTTCTTCTCTTTCTCTCGGTTATCTGCTCTCTTTTCTCTTCTTCTTTCTTAATCTATCTATCTATCTATCTATATATATATATATATATACTCGCTCGCTCGCTCTGTTTTCTTCACTTTCTCTCGGTTATCTGCTCTCTTCTTTCTTAATCTAAAGATACACACACACACACACACACATAATAAGCAACAAAGCAAGGTGACGGTTGTCCTCTGTCTCAGCCACACATTTTGTCCAAATTACACTTTCTTCCTTGTATTTTATATACTATCACATATTAGTTTAAATATTTATGATTGTACCCTCAACTTTCGATAATAATATTTATATTCCCAGAGCTTAAATTTAATTTCATTAGTCCTCTAAGCCCCAACCATTCATGAGTACCACTGTATTCGTCCCATCACTCACGTATGCACATCATTAAACATCATAAATACTTATAAATGCTTAATAATATAGTAAAAATTATGTTAGCATAAAGCTATAATCGATTTTAATGATTAAATTTATATATGCTACACTATGATTTAATATATATTGAAAATCGGATTGAAAGTCAAAAGCACATCACATGATAAAAAGATGTATCTATCACTTGCTTAATTCAAAACAACTTTATTCAAGTCTGTTTGGAAACTATTCTCAAATTATACAAGCATGCGTACTTTGAGAATATGATTTGAAATTGAAATTGAATCAAATGACTCGCTCACACTTTTGAGAAAAACGCATTTGAGCCTTGATGAGTCTATACATGTTCAAAATACAATCTATGAGTTTCTACAAATCATAATCAATGATATCATACTAATGAAACTTGTAGAAGTGTTAAGATTTCACTTTAACTCATTTTGGGTTATTAATGGTTAGTGATTTTTTAGAGAAAACAGTGAACTGTTGACTGTCAAACGTTCGATTTACAGTTCGGTCGACCAAAGTTTAAGAATTCCTCGACCGAATTTTTAAAGCCTCTCTGAAATTCAAAACCCTTGACCGAAATTTAAGAATCCTTCAACCGAAGTTCTTTGAATTATCGACCGCAGTTAAAGTATCAACTGAAATTCAGAACAATGAAGTATTGACCAAAGTTGAAGTTCGATCGACCGAAATTTGGTAAAACCCTCATCCAAAGTGTTAAGCTCTCTTTGAAAATTAAGTAGCCTAGACCGAAACGACCGAAGTTGAAGTCCGGTCATTGAAGTTGAAGTTCGGTCGATCGAAATTGGGATCGAAGTTTAAAACATCTAATCATGAGCATTCAGATTAAGATTCAACGGCTGAGATGTACTTAGTCTACTCCTAACTTAGATGTTCCAATTTATTCCCCTTTTATGACTCACCAAATCTCAAGATAAAATGAGATTGGTCAAAAATTTTACAGTGAAATCATGTATGATATATCTAAAGATATGTTTATGTAACCGATAATGAATTGCATACCTATTTAAAATATTTAGAATGCAAGAGATCTAAGTATTTTATGTATCAAGTAGTTTTGTTGACAAATAATCAAAGTTTTCAAAGTATTACTTATACCAATTGAACTTGATAACAAATAATCAAAAGATGTATACAATTTTAAATTCTGAGCTTAGAAATTTACATTAATCAACCATAGACAAACATTGAAACCATTTGAAAGAGAGAGGAAAAAACTAGTCCAATCTAAGGGTTGGAAACCGAGCCAATAAATTTAGCCTTCCATAGATATATAGAGATCAATCGTATGTGCAAAGCAAACTAAAAAAAATTAAAAAACTAGACATAAATGGAAGAAAGAACTAAAAATACGATAACATAAATGAAT
>CM018892.1:15742237-15744480 GCA_009663005.1 Actinidia chinensis
AACTTGGGTTAAAATATTCAAAAATAGAAGTTGAAAAGTATCATAGGTGGGTTGGGTTTACAAGCCTTGCAATGCTTTTTGTGCATCCCTACATACTGCATACACACATCCAGACAATATATGTATATATATAGCCTTGCCGGTTTAACAGACCAGCAGGGTTGGACTACTGTGAAATGCCGTTTGGGCAAACTGAGAAGTCCTTTTCCAGCTTACTTAAAGCTGATAATCTATGAGCAGAGCAAGGTGGCATTTACAAGTGCTTCTAGATAATAAGTTTTTTAGCTTATTTAAGCTAATTTTGAGAGTTTATGAGTGGAAGGTGCACCGAACACATTTTCACAAACATGGGTGCTTGTAGAAGTTGTAAACAACTCTTTTAAGCAGAAGGTTCAGCTTACAAAAAGAAACCTCTTCTATTGCTTTTGTTATAGCTGAATTTGGGTAATTGGAGATTTCAAAAAGCTAGCTTTTCAATTTTTTGAAGTTGGGCCATAAGCAAAATTTAAAGTTGTGACAAACACTTTGGGTACAATTTTAAGACAGGAAAAGCAGAAGTTGCTAACAAGCAGCAACAATTGTGAGATAGTCGATGGTTTTAGCCTATTGGAACTGTTTTTTAAAAACACAAGTTGTAAGTGAAAGTTAACGCCGGCAGAACCTTTTTAATTTTTTAGAAGTTATACGAAGCTCTTTGGAATGCCAATGCCCGATACGTACATGCATATTCTATAGGGTATTTGTCAAAACTTTTATATTGTAAACGTCAATTTTAAAGCAGAATCTAAACATATCACAACAATATTTTTCAGAATCAGCTTTTAAATCTCTCTGAATTTTAAAGCTATGGCAAAAACGTTTTAAGGTTCTGAGATGCAAGAATTCAAAAGTCGGTTGTGAAAAGTTTTGAAAAACCCAAAATCATAATGTTTTTCCCCCCTCTCTTCCCGACCCCCTGTCCTGTTCCTGGGAATGCAATGATATAATCTGCAGGACAAAAATGAAAATGAAACTTGAAAATTTGTCCCCTTTCTTTAGGGATTAAATGAAGCAAAAGCAATCAGATATGAATGAAATCAAACCCTATCCCCATCATGAGACCTATTTTGCATGTTAGAAGAGACAAAACTGACGGCCATGATCACTTCAGACTGGGGGAAGGGGACCCATCTATTGGAGGATGGAGGATGACACCCACATGTCTCATCCCCTCACATGCACACTCACAAAACATTCTCTCTCTCTCTCTCTCTCTCTCTCTCTCTGCGTGTTCTTGGCGCATATCTCCAGTCCCTACTCTCTCTCCTCATCCTACCCACGCATTGAAAGCTACACGACGAGGATGTCTGCTTGCCATCAACTTGAGAGAATCCATACCCTCTAACTAGAGTTTATGACTGGATTGTGATTGAGTGCCTTTTTCGAATTTGAATTTGAATTTAATGTCGTAAAATTCAAAATTGCTTAAAGTCAATTCGTTCTGTTCACGACAAGTTAAGTTGGTTGTCTTTTTAATGATTTATTTATTTTTTAAAAAAATTTGGTTTTTAAATCGGTCTAGATTGTACTTCACCACACTCTTTTCCATTGACACGGTATTTTTATCGTCCGATAACTCCATTTCTCTTGTTCTATTGTTTTTTTAATAGTATACTCGTGCCTCAAAGTTAGTGTATCTCAATAGCACGAAGATGAGAGTGCATTGGATCGGGAACCAAGATACCTAAGAACAAAATGCTCGGATATAGATTTTATTTTTTATGTAAAAAAAAATACGCACAAAGTGCAACGCACACCTCTCACGATTGGCTTACACTTAAAGTGTCACCCAAATCTTAAGCTATTGGAGAGAGAGAGAATGTAGTTATAATTAAGGAACAATTGCATGGTTTGGAGACGTATATTAATCAAGATTCGGACTTAATTTACAGAATCGAATACAAATCAAGGAGCCAAAGAATATTCCCTACTATTATAGTACTTTGATTATTATAATGCCTTGGTTTGGATTATGAATTTGTGAAAAAATGAATGAAGGGAAAGTTTTTTTTTTTTTTTTTAAGAAAAAGTTGATTATTTTTATGGAACAATATTCGCACTCCTTTTTTTTTGGAATTTTTTTAAAAAAAAAGTGTCTTTTTTTTCTCCGTATAGAGGTAAGATTACAAAACAGCACTTGCATTTAATAGAAAGTGTGCCATGGATTGGTAATGAAAGGGCATGTAATTTTACACGAGAAAAAA
>CM018892.1:15744580-15749580 GCA_009663005.1 Actinidia chinensis
ACAATTCCCTCGAGCCGATCTCGTCCCTTTCAGCAACAAATGTCAGTCTCATCTCCTCTCTCCGCCTCTCTTTATTTCCTTCAATTTCGCAGAAAATTATTTCTCTGTTTGGAAGTAAATATTTTCAATTCTTGCTTTGTTGGTTGCTAAGAAAATGTTTTTTGTTGGGTCATCAACCATTATTTTCGACACTGGCGTTGATTTTTCTCGCATGACTTTCCCCGTGAAAAAACAGACCCTAAACTACTCTAGTTTCGCATGACGTTACAGATCTACTCCGGAGACCTACCGAAGCGGTTGGTAATAACCGCCGGACTATCATCTGATCCAAAACTTTCGGAGAAAGAAAGGAGACCGTTACGAAGGCCCAATATACAGCTTTTCTTCGGGCGACTACGGCACATCGCTGTCCAAGGGGCGTACCTCACCTACGAGGACACGTACCTCGCCGTTACTGGCGGATCCGGAATCTTCAACGGGGCGTGTACGGCAGGTGAAACTTGCCGTCAAGATCGTGTTTCCCTTCAAGCTGTTCTATACTTTTCTATTTGAAGGGCATACCGGACCTGCCGGCGGACCTGGTGTGTACGGCCGTTTCGCCATCGCCCACTGTGGAGCGTCGCCGGCGGCTAAGGCGTGCGAGGTTGGGGCCACTATCCCTAATGTCACTAATTGAAGTAAGGAGTGATTGTGATGGGAATCTTGACGATGATCGTGCGCAATCAATGTTCACTTTTTCAGAATGCGTTTTCTGTATTTTTTGTTTTTTATGTATGGCTTGCGTTTTTCATGATAGGTGTGTATTTTTAGGGTAATTAGGTTGAGTTATATGATAATTCGATAATGTGTGGAACTTGCTTTAAACTTACATCCATGATCGGAACATTTCATTTGGTTTGGAATAACCGAGATAATCCTTATTGATCCAAGCATAACTTTAAAAGGAACTGCTAATTATCACAACACATATGGGGTGTTGATTAAAAGCATATCGATCAAATGTTTACACATACAAAACGGAGTTTTCAATTTCGTTTCGATACTAATCAGCATAGGCGGGATTTTTACTTGGAGAGTTCAGTTCATTTTTCGCGTTTGTTTTTTAAAAATGGCTCCGGACTATTAGTCCGAACAGACGCAAATAATTTTTCATACTTGGAACAAGGAAGTCTAGGGGTTAACATTATTAGTCTCCCAAGTAATTCGAGAATTACTTGACCTAATCCTGCTATCAAACAAGCCTTTAGTCCTCCATTTCAACTACCGTGGCACCAACTAATACTAATGAACTAACTAAATCGTTACCCACCTACTTTCACCCTCAAAACGCTCCATCATTTACTTAATTAATGAAAATAGCGTGCACAAGAGCTTGATAACGTGTTAGCCGAAGATAACAGTCATTCTAACATAAATAGTTCACTAGTTGTACAATGAATTGCAAAATATCGTACAACTTACTACCTTGGTTAACATCTTAAGCTAGCACTGTCGTTTATGTTGAACAAATAGCAATGCTATAACATGCAAAAAGTATTTGATGTTTAAAAAATATATATAGTTATAAAAGTGCATTGAACATATGAAAAATCATGAGTAATCTGCTCAGCGTTCATTAACAACCCGCCCACTCTCCTGGTTACAAACGAAACTTTAAAATAAATTGATTAATATTTTGAAAAAAATAAATAAATATAATTCGATTCATATCACTTTTTCCTTGCCCGATTGAATTTTTATGTCTATTATTATTTTTTTCAAGAAATTATTACATGGACATGTCAATTAAGTAACTTAGCTCCATTTGTTAATATTTAAAAGTCAAGTTTTTAAATTTATTATTAAAAAGGTCAGATTTTTTGACTCTTTTATTTTTGTGCTTTAATTTAGATAAAATAAGTAAAAAAATAAAATAAATCATTTTAAATAAAAATTAAAAAAAATCTGAGGTCAACGGAAGTCGTACCTCCACCTTCATCACGGTTCTCTCTAAAATTCAAAGAGAACGGCCATTGGTTGGAATGGACCCTATTAATTTCTTTGTATTTTCAATTCAACTATTGAGAAATGACCTTTGTAGTGGTGATTGTGATAAGCAATTAACATAAAAACTTTTCATCCCACGTGTGTTTGTCAGTTTGTGGCTATTTTCTTTCCTTTTTTTTTCCCCCTTAACAGAAAGCATTGGTTTGGCTTTTTGTATTGTTGCCGCGGGGTGGTCCTGGTGGGAAGTTGGTTGGGGTTTATTGTGGCACTTGTCCCCATTTGTATAGGGTTTGCAATAATTGCCACGTTGAAAAATACATTTTATACGACCGACACCATACACTTCTGAGTTAGGGCTCTGGTTTGCCCACATTTTTTTTTTATAGTTTTTCTTACTTTTTTTTATTAAAATAAATTAAAAAAATCAATCAAATTTAGTGTTTGTTTACTTTTCTTTTTTTTTTGCTTTTTACTTAGTTTTACCTACAGTAAAAGTCACAAAAGTCAAAAAATAAAAATCTTAATTTTTTGATAATAATTTAAAAACACTGCTGTTTTTAAGCATTATCAATAGAACATTAAGGTGCACTCTTCTTTCTCTTTCTATCAAACCCTAACTTTAAAAAGGGTATTATAATGATTTAACTATTTCGTTCCCATTTCAATCACGGTGAAGGAGTTTCCTGTTAGAGTTGAATTAGTTCCTTAGACCATGATATAGTGTTTACGGACCCAAAACATTTCTGTCTAGGGCCCCATTTTTATTTTGTTTTTTGACAAATTTTACTTCATCCTTTCTAGTTTCAATAAATACAGAAATCTTCCCATGTATTTTTTGAAAATACCCTGATCTCTCTTATTTTTAAACTATTATCAAAATTCATTTGAAGTTAATTGGCTTAATTTCTTGTAAAATAAACAAAGATTTATCCCTTTAATTTTATTTTTTTTGTAATTAATTTGGATAAAAAAATAAATATTTTAAGTACATTTTGATTATGATACTTGAAAATAAATTACGTAGATCAATATTTTTTTAAAAAAATTACTTATTGAGAAAAAAGATTGTGTTTATTACTGTAATTGGTGTCTTAAGAAAAAATTTAGAATCTTTAATTCATGTCAATATCGTCATTTTGATAAAAAAAAATAGCTCAAGTGGAGAATCTTTTTGGAGAAGTGTCAAAAGTAAGAAATTCAATACTATTTTAAAAACTACAAGGGAAACAGTTGTAATTGTCAAAAATCTCAAGATACGTCAATGAAATTTCTACCAAAAAAATTGGGGCTAGAAATAATTTTTTTGGGTCCAAATAGAATGACTGATTGAATGGGAATAAATAATGAAATTAACTTATATTGGCCACCAAAATGACCTTTGTAGTGGTGATTGTGATAAGCGAATAACATAAAATTTTTCATACCCCGTGTTTTGTCGTTGTCAGTTGTGCTATTTTCTTTGTTTTTTTTCCCCTTAAAAGAAGCATTGGTTTGCTTTTTTGGAATTGTTGCCGAGAGTTGGTCATGGTGGGAAGTTGGTTGGGGTGTATGTGGCACTTTCCCATTTGTATTCGGGCTTGAATCATTGCACTTTGAAAATACAATTTAGACGACCGACACCATACACCTCTTAGGTTAGGACTCCGTTGTCATCAACTTTTTTAGTTTTTTTTTTTGATTTTTTTTGTTTAAAATAAATAAAAAAGTCGATCAGATTTGGGTTTTTTACTTTCATTTTTGCTGTTTTACTTAAATTGTACCTAAGTAAAGGCACAAATCAAAAAAATAAAAAATTAATTTTTTTGATAGTAAGTTTAAAAAAAAAACTTAATTTTAAGTATTATCAAACGAGACCTTAAGGTGCGATCTTTCTCCTTTCTATTCAAACCCTAACTTTAAAGAGGGTATTATAGTAAGTTTTACTATTTCGTTCCCATTCAATCCACGGGTGATGTGAAGGAGTTGCCTTTAGAGTTGACTTAGTTTCCTTAAGACCATAGTTATTAAAAAACGGAACTGAAGCGGTCGGTTCACACGGAACGGGAATCGAGCACTAAACCTGTCAGCAAATATTTTACCGAAAATACAGACGAACCGGATGGAACGGCCGTTTTTTATCGAAACGGACAAAGTTTTTAACAGAAAACAATTAAAGTTTTAATTTTACAGGTTGATCCAAAAATTTTGAATTGAAGTTTTAATTTTTTACAGTGGACCCAACAATTTTTGAATGAATTTTTAATTTTTAATAGTTTTTAACTATAATTAATTTTTCACTATGGAAGGGTAAAAAAATATTTTTTTTATTATATAATAAAATATAATTTATTATTTATTAATTATAAATCCGGTATGATTGAACCGTGTTTTGAACCGGTGCCTTGACCGGTTCAGATGGTCCGATTCGGTTCTGATAACTATGCTTTAAGCAATGATATAGGTTTACGTGATTGAGGGTGATTCTATTTGGACTCAAAACATTTCTGTCAACTCATCCTTCTTTGTTTTGGAGACAAATTTTACTTACATCTTCTAGTTTCTAATAAATAAATATCTTCTATGTATTTTGAAAATAACAATGATCGCTCTTTTTTTTAAATTATTATCAAGTCATTTGAGCTAATTTCTTTGACAAACAAATAACAAGATTATACCTTTATTTTATTTTTGTAATAATTTGGGACAAAAAATTATTTTTAAGTACGTTTTGGATTAGTAGCAGTACTTAAAACACAAAGTAAAATACGTAGATCTAGATTTTTTTTTAAAAAAACTACTTATTGAGAAAAAGAATAGTTTTTATTATATTTTAATTGTGTAAAAATAAGAAAAAAATAAGAAATTTTTAAATTTATTGCAATAGCGTCATTTGATTAAAAAAACAAGCTCAAGTGGAGAATATTTATTTAGTGTCAAAAGTAGAAATGGTCAATACTATTTTAAAAACTACAAGAAAAAAACAGTTGTAATTATCAAAAATCTCAAGAAAACGTCATGATTTATCCCAAAAATTG
>CM018892.1:15754580-15757080 GCA_009663005.1 Actinidia chinensis
GAGGTATGGAGCGGAAAAAGAGGTAAAACTATCACACTTAAAAGTTTTCGGTTGTGTAGCATTGTGCATATCAGTGATCAAGGCAGGAATAAGCTTGAATCCTAAATCTAAGAAATGCACCTTAAGGCTATGGCGAGGATGCATTTGGCTACCGCATTTGGGATGACGAAAACAAGCAGGTGATCCGCAGAGAGATGTGATTTTCAACGAAAGAATGATGTACAAGGACAGACATAAAATTGACTCCAGCAACTCAGAGCAGAGGGACCAGTATTGCCAAATGTAGGGGGTTGATGTCCCAGATAGCCCGTGACGGAGCCGATATGCAAGTCCTCAGATAAGGAACTCGTTGGACAGACGCAGTGCGCAGCAGTCCGACACACCAAACCTCCTACTCCAACTCCTGTATTGAGAAGGTCTTCTAGGCCTCATGTGGCCTAATTAAGAGATATATGAATTATTGTGTTGTTGACATGATGGAGGGGAGCCTGAGTGCTATGATGAAGCTGTCAGGATGGGAGATGCTAGCAAGTGGGAGATTGCCCATGAAAGACGAGCTGAAGTCCTAATCTCCAACCAGACATGGAACTAGTTGAGTTACCGTGGGGAAGAAGGCACTTCACAACAAATGGGTTGTACAGGGTGAAAAGAAGAGCATGATGGTTCTAAGAGATACAAAGCCCGACTAGTCATCAAAGGATCATGCACAAGAATGTTTACAAAGTGCAACGCCGGGACCACTGTTGCTACTTCAAGAGATACAGGTCTACTTATATCATTTATTTCTTTATGTTGATGATTATATTAGTAGCAGGTTCTGAATGGAGGATATCAGAAGGTTGAAGCAGAAATTGTCAAAAAGAGTTTGACATGAAAGACTTGGGTCCAACAAAGAAGATTCTTGGAATGCAACTCACAAGAGATAAACAGAGAGGGATTTTACAGTTATCTCAGGCAGAGTACATCAAACGTGTTTTGCAGAGATTCAACATGGGCGACGCCAAGCCAGTCAACACACCCTTGGCAAGTCACTTCGATTATCAAGGATCCGCCCTCAGACAGAGAAGAGAAAGATTTCTGGCTAGGTTCCTACGCCTAGCCATTGGAAGTTTGATGTACGCAACTGTTTGTACGAGACCAGATATGCCCATGCAGTGGGAGTTGTTAGCAGGTTTATGTCAAACCAAGGAAAGACTCATTGGGAAGCTATAAAGTGGATTTTGAGTATCACAAGGCTCCATAGAGAAGTAATTTGTACTTTGGTAAGGGTGGTTAAAAGTACAAAGGCTACGTAACGCAGGACTTTGGAGGTGAAGTCGATCACCGAAGAAGCAACCCATCGGTTATAACTTCACTGTTGGTACTAAAAGCTGTTAGTTGGATGTCGCAGTTACAAAAGCTTGTCACTCTATCCAATACAGAAGCTGAGTAAGTGCAGAGACTGAAGCCAGTAAAGAAATGATATGGCTTCAAAGTTTGAACTGAGGTGGGATTCAAACAGGAGAAGAATGTTTTGCACAGTGGACCGTCAGAGTGCGATACACTTGGCGAGAATTCAGCATTGTATTCCAGAACTAAGTATATGGACTTCGTTACAACTTCATCAGATCTTTATTGGAGATGGAGTGTTAATACTAGAGAAATCCAGGAAGCAAGAATCCAGACAGATATGTAAACAAAGACGGTGGTTATCAACAAACTGAAGTTATGTCAACTTCAGTTGGCATGCAAGAAGAAAAGACGAGAGATCTGGCATAGATCAAAGGTGTGAAGACAGATTGAATCAGTCTTCAAGTGGGAGATGTCAAGGAAATGGGCTAATAACCAAGTGTCAAAGAAAAATGGCCAAAAACCATTTTGGGGTAAAAAATATGGTGCCTAACTTACGGCAATTGTCAATGGAGGTGCCTAACCATTGCCAATTTTCTTTACCCCTATTTCCACCAACCATTTTGAAACCCTATATAAACCCCTTAGACAAAAAACCCTCATTTGAAGATCATTCAAATTGAGAGAGTTGAGAGATTTAAGAGAAAAAGCTAGGAGTGGTGGGAGTTGTAAGTGTTGTAAATACGTATATTTTATCCCTTTAGTAAAACGATCTGCCAGCAGGTCGGGACGAGGCACAGTGGCCGAACTCCGTTAGCAAATTTGTGTGTGTGTTTTTAGCTATTTTTGATTCTCACTAATTTGACTTATAAGAAAAATATGCGTAATTTTCCCAACAAGGTGGGCCTTTACCTCACAGAGGAATAGAGTAGTGGCTACAAACTAGGCGCTGGGGTTCGAACCCTTAGTAACTCAAATGAATTAAAGTAAGTTGAATTGACCATAAACCCTCAAGCTTTTTGCCCATTAACCAAACTTCTTCCAAGATTGCCCAGAATACAATCAACCAAAGGGCCCTCCCCATCTACAATTGGTGCCAAAAATCTCTACTGTGAATCTCATTACTTGAGGTAAAAGTGAATTAAGGAAATGTTTCAAGTGGGATATATTC
>CM018892.1:15809580-15812080 GCA_009663005.1 Actinidia chinensis
TGAATGGAAAAAATTAGGTTGATGAGCATAAATTATTTTTATGCGAAAATTAAGAGATAGAAATATTGGAATTTATTAAAATTATTTGCTTTAATATTAGATTTATTGGCAACTTAATGCTCATAAATGCCTTTTATAAAAAATTGACAGTAATTACATTGAATTGTCTCTTTAATGATTTATGTTGGTTACATTGAATTGATTGATAAAAGTGATTCTATGGATACTGTGAAGTAGATTATTAAAATAAAAAGTTCAAAAATACATGAACTTGGGTTTAGAAATGTAATTTGGAATTGAGAATGAGAATTATTTTAGGAATGACACACTATTAAATAGCCAGAATTAGATGGCTTAGGATAAGCACAAAATTTAAAGTCCTAGATGCAACGATACGGGAAATGTCATAGCCCACGGTGAATGAAAGTCCGGGAAGTAGGGAAGTTGACAAAATGAAAGTCCGAGATGGGCAACGATACGGGGAATGTCATAGCCCACGGTTGAAAGTACGGGAGTGACAAAATGAAAGTCCTAGATGGCAACAAATACGGAGGGAATGTCATAGCCCACGGTGAAAGGCCGGGAAGTGACAAAATGAAAGTCCTAGATGGCAACGATCACGGAGGGAATGGTGCATCGCCCCCGGGAAAACGTCGGGAGGAAGTTGACAAAATAAAATCATTAGATGGCAACGATACGGAGGGAATAGGGAAATCATAGCCCACGGTGATGAAAGTACCGGAAAGGATGCGTGTTTTATTTCACGTGTTAGTGCATAATAAGATTGGTTTAGGTATTGGTCTAAGTGTATTTAAATATTGGAGTAATGCCTTGTGAGAAGAAAAGATGGAATTTTGGAAACCTGTGATTTGAGAAAACTCACGATTTAATCAAAAGTATATTTTGATATAAATGAAAGCATAATTATTGTATTATGTTTTCATAGTATGTTATGGTATCATGGTTTTGGCTTGAAGCATCAAGGTCCATTGTTAAATCTTTTCAAGGTAACTCACCTTACTATAACACAATGATTTTCAGGTACGAGGGTTATCCTGCGGCTTGAGGCATGTGGATGCCAGTTGTGCTGTTTAATTTGAATAAAAATATTAAATGTTGTAATCTTGATTTCCGCACTCTGATGTAAATGACAGTGTTTGTATTGTCATTTTTTTTATTTGACTTTTCGCATGTGAGTTGTTTGCTTACGGTGGTGGGTTCTGGTTTGACCGGGGGGACAACATGTATCAGAGCTTAGGATTCGAATACCTATGCGCCTTGGGATGGTGAGACCACATTGGTTAACGTCAAAGTATGGAGAGGGTAACGTAGTGTACTCTCTATGTGATAGGGATACATGAACGTATATGATACATGTGATTAAATGCTTATGGTATAGCAATGTATGGACTTAATCATAAGTGAATATGATTATCTTATTTGTTTTTTGTGGCCATGTGTAGACATGCCACCACGCAACGCGAGAGGTGGCGAAGTCACTTACGGGAGCTCGTGGGGCACGTGGACCACGCGGGCTCTGTAGAATCTCGATGAAAGGAGATGATCACCAAGAGTCGGTGATGGGAGGAAGGGCAAGCTCCTGTAGAAAAGTAGGGAATGTTGGAGGTGCGACACCTACGACTTTGGGTGGCGCCGAATTTATGCAAGGAGTTTTCACTGCATTGAGCATAGTGGTGAGAAAACACTGTGCCAAACTATGTTTGCAAGTGCCAAGTTCTAGAACGGAAGAAAGTAGGGCTACACAGCCAGAAGGCCTTTCTTCAACTACGACCCCAACGTTCAAGGGAGAACCGGATCCGTTGGTTGCGGAAGATTGGCTCGACAAGTCAAGCGCGCTCTGGAACAATCTTAGAACTGAGGAAGAGGTTGCGGGGTTGTTGCATCCTACAATGCAGGGGGATGCCCTTCAATGTTGTGGAAAAGACCATGAGGACAGTGGTAGCAAAGAAGGGGAGCCTTTCAAGAAGGCTTTCCCTAGATCAGTATTTTACGGTACGGCTAAGGAGGCCCGTTAAGGATGGAGTTTATTAATTTGGTTCAAGGGCGAGCATGACGGTTGGCTCAATTATGAGGCCAAGTTTACTAGCTTGTCAAGGTTTGCCAAGCATTTGTATCAACGAAGAGAGAAAGCAAACAGTTATGCGGGGGCTTGGCCGTCCATAAGATACGATTGCGCGGAGGAGTTTGATTCAAAGTTTACTCTACTAGGTTGCGCGGCGAGCCAGCATCGAGGAGACTTTGAATGAGACTAGAAAATTTCAAAATCCTAAGTCACAAGTGAGGGACTAGCAACCAATCTGAAGGGCGTTCTTTTAAGAGCCAAGGAATTATATGCACAGCAGCAGTATCCTACGACGGTCTTTACCCGCCCTTCTATTGTACATCTGGCCAAAAATTCGGGGAGGGCCGATTTGTTTGGTTGTCAACAACCGGGTCATCGTATAGTGGACTGCCCTTGAAGGGTCACCAGGTGGCAGTA
>CM018892.1:15839580-15844580 GCA_009663005.1 Actinidia chinensis
GCGAACTTGTATGTCGATTTCTTTTTGGTACGTCTTTTCCAATTAATTGAAGGGTTGGATGAGAACAAGGGTTAGTGAGATTGGGTGTGGATCCGTGAGCTCCATAGTATTGTGTCGTAGTCCTGTTGTTCCTTTTTTGGGTTGAGCTCCAGTCTGTAATTCTCCAGGCGCTCTATAAGAACTTTTTCATTTTTTTGGTAATTTGGTTTGGATTCATAGTGTTTTTTATGTGCACTTTCCATTTGTTTTTTAGGAACATCTTGAAATTTAGGAATTTGTTACTCTGAATTCCTAAAATAACGGGTGTAAATGGGTTTTCCAGGAATAAAGAGTGATCTCATAAAATACAAGGCGTGTCATTGTAAATTTACCCTCCTTTTTAAAAATAATAAAAAAATGTTCAAGACTGGCAATTAGGTTGTCCCTAACCATCTATAGGATTTGTTGTGTTTACTGTTTGAGTATTGGTAATGAGTCTATTAGGTGTTTACTGGTGTTTGTTGTCCATACACTCATACAGTCTACTGTGCATTGGGACACTTGATACATGGTAGTGGGGTGGGGGTGGGGAGGGGGGGAGGGGGTGAGTGAGGGGGGGGGTCCAGCTTCTTAAGAGTCTATCGGGTTATTTTGCTTACTCATGGATAAAAGAACATGCATTCATTTTAGCATCTCGGAATCCACTTTGGTTTTAGTAGTGTAAGTGAATTACACTCTACTTACACGTCCGCCTTTAGTTAGCTTCAAAAGATGGTGTTTTGTACATATCTTGCTTTCGTGGAATGGAATTGCATGTTTTACCTATATTTACCACCTTTTATGCTTTCTCTTTTGGCGATTGGTTCCTGAAGTTGATGGATTTCAAGTTCTTATAGCTAGTAACTTGTTTAATGTGTTAGGGTTGAATATATGCCTGCCGTTTTGGTATTTGTGTGTGAGTGTAGTAACCTTATTCATTACAAAACCGGAATGACGAACTGCGGTTCATGTTAACTGGGCGAGTTACATTGTTTGGTTATTTGATGGGCCGACTAATAATAGCAAAATATATTATGCCACAAGATAACTACCTTACAATTGTATATTTGTATATTTTGGCGGTAATGGTTGTGCACCGAATTGTACTTAATGTAACAAATATTAACATTCAAATGCGAATTTTGAGTTAGGGATTTGGAATCCAATCCCATGTTAATCTATCTAGCAGTCAAAAGGCCATCAAGTACTATTAAGGCCAAGTAACAGTCTATTTGTAATTCAATCTCATTGTTGACTCGTAATTCACTTTTGAAGCTTATCCTAACTTGAATCTAGGAAGCTACACAGTTTGGCTATCAGTCAACTCCTTAAAAACTTATTAACTAGCTAGAACACTTTTAAGTTTGCTAGTTTTTTTCAACAAACTTACACTCTCTACAAGGCACTACTCTACTCATTTGCTCATGGGGTGGAAAATATATAGAATGCACAGTTATTGTCCTTGTCCATAACTGAACAGAAAAAACACACCACAGAACACTCCACTCACACACATAGACATATTTTACTAGATTCAGCAATCACTAATCTTTCTGTGTAGGACGATGCCAAGATCAGCTTGATAATTCTTTAAAATTTGGTCACAATTCATTTGAGACTTGAAAATACATGATTCGTTAACTATACTATGGGAGAGGCTTGGGTGTATTGCATTTTTCACATAATTTAATATTAGTAGGAAAATATGGTTTCAGGAATTCTACTGTCAAAAAATTATCAAGTAACAGCATGTGGTCTGAAAAAATGGATTAAATTTGACCAAAAGGGCCAAGTACTTGTTGTTTTCCGGATTCTGTTTTCAGAAACTTGTTAACTAAAAAATCAGAATCGATTTCACATAACATCCGGTCCAACAAGAGGCTCTCTATTATTCATTTTTTTAAGATCTCGAAATATTATAATTATATATAGACGTGGCCCATCCATTTGTTCTATATGGGGGAGTTAAAAGGAAACTTGTTACGTGTCATATTTGGAGAGAGGGAACAGGAAATAGGATAGGGATAATTTAGTAATTTTGTTTCGACTAAATTACTTCAAAAATAAAAGGGTCCCTTGCGGCTTTTGATTAAATTGTAAAAATCTTGTTAGTTTCTAATATATTATTTTGCTGGGATCGTCATACTGGAGACTAACAAAAGAGGTCAGGACTACAGCAGAGGTAGGGAAGTCCCAAATTCCAAGCCACTGGTGCTGGTATAGCCACAATTTCTAGTCATAAACATGAAAATTATGTTTACCTTGCCCTTGGGGAATAGTATGCCAAAGTTGAATTGAATTATGCAAGACATTAATAATTGTCCATTATCTAAATGTGAACAATTATTGTATGATGCACTAAATTACGTGATGCAATTTGTATTATACTAGTGGGGATTATTATTGCTGCGGGTTGGTTATCCAAATAGGAAGGGATTTTTAGTCCCTTACAAGGAGAGCTACCACCAAAGCAGAGTTCTAACGGTGAAGAGCCACCCAGAGTAATGCATATGAACAAATTTAATTAAGTTACACTCTTTTCATTGAGAAGTGTGATTGAGAGATCATTGGAGTTGGAAGAATAGGGGAATGGGCAATCTCGGGTATGCCACAATTTCTAGAGTCGGCAAACTGCAAAATTGTGGGTGGGATAATGAAGATATGGGACCGTGATCCATATTTCGATAGTATGAAGATATGGAGGAGAATTTTATCTGAGAAAACAACAAATGATGGTAGTGGCAGTTCATCAAGTGGTTCTTCTTCAAGGTGCAAGTTCCATGCCCGCGGATGGATGGGTCAATGAATGAGCAAAGAGATTTTATTAGACACAAAAAAGTTAAGGACAGGTAGCCAGATAACGGGCGGTAATCATGATGGCGGTGGTTGTTGGTGGTTGTATTATAATAAACTATAAATTGTTGTATTGTAATAATATTAAACTACTATAGTTGTTTGTACTGTAATAATATTTTTAGTACTATAATTGGATTATTAGGAATATGTAAGTAATTATAACAAATTTGATTAGTTAAGATGAGATGACGTTGAGCAATTTGACATAATTTTGTTTTAGCACTTCTACAAAAAATTTTTTTTATACAAGTCATTCATAATTACTGACACATAAGGGTATTCCCAAATTACCAAATAAACAAATAGTTATGTAAGATAGTCCAATGGTGGATTTTTTTCATAAAAGCTTTATACAAACAAACAATTTAAAAAAAAAAAATTAAAGCTTTTTCAGCTTTTTAAAGTGGTGCCAAAGTCAAGGATAGCTTTTTTAAGCTAGTTTTTCTGTTTGCTTATTAAGCAGTTTTTTTGCTGTAAAATAAGTACTACCAACACGGAGCCTTAGCCTTAGTTTCGACATTATTCCAATTTAAAAACTTTAATCGCTGCATTTAAAGCTTATTTTGTATGCAATTAGACACATTTTTTATTTAGGTGCTCAAGCAATTTTTTAGAATTTTGCATGAAAATGAACTCCAATTATATCAATTAGTAATTGATAGCTTCCAACGATATCGCTTTCACAATTATTTTCTATTTAATTGTTTAATTAATCATAATGAAATTAATAGTTTCAATTATGATTTGATCAAACTCTATAGTTGAATTTATTATAATTAAAATTACAGAATTTAATTTATTATTAAATACTTATATAATTTTCCCAAAAAAGGGACTTTCGGTCAAATGTCCATTTACCCAACTTGTAGTATTTAGTTCATCGAACAAAAAACAAATTTTTAATGCCAAAACTCATTTGGCCAAAGTAAATAAAAATTATTCGTGTAGTGTGCTTGTAGCTCCTTTCCATTTACCCCTAGGGGCCGTTGGTGGTGGATAAAAGGTGGGGGATACTTTTCACCCGGGATAATTTTTTTTCCACGTCGTTTGGCTGGCGGATAAGGAGGAGAAATAAATTTATGCCCCCGGATAATTTTTCCCCACACGCAGGTGGTAAAGGCGTGATAATTTTTGGGTGGCCGTAGACCTCTAACTAAAAGTTATCGTGAGGATAAGGGGTGAAGGATAAAGAAAAAAATATTATAGAGAAACAAAATGTTATTTGTATTGATATTATATATATATAGAACAAAAATATATTTTTCTAATATCTAAATATTTATATTTGTTTTATCTCGCAGTATAATATATTTTCTATTATCCCCACCCTATCCACCCATTCTAAAAAGTGTATCCAAACAAAATTAAAAGTTATCCCCCTCTAAAATTTACCCATTAAAACTTATCCCCTCCCATATTGCCAGCCAAAATGCGAACCCGTGTGTTACTATTCAAATCTCTGTTGGCCTAGACTAGCACGATAACTCCGACCGCCCATCGATTGGCTCTTTTTTAATCGGTCACCACGTAACTCTCCGGTAGTTTGATATTTTACAAGCCAAAAATATAATTCAATTGTACAAATAAATAGCTTTTTTATTTTTTTTATGGCAGCGTGGAAATAGTAAACTCTAATACTAATATTTAAGGTGATGTTTGATAACTCTGTAGTTTTTTTTATATAAATATAAAATATAATAAAATGTATGTGATTTGTTTGTTACAAATTGAAAATAAAGCAAAATTACTATTGTCAACTATTTTTGAAAATAAGTGAATATAAACAAAAAAAAATTTTATGTGTTTACAAAATTAACGCCTCCGCATTGTGGCTGCCTCTGTATTCTTTATTTTAAAGTTTAAAACAATGTGAACACCACAACATATTTTTAATTTATTGTTTTATGTAAAAAATATAAACAGAAAACTAAACAAATATAAAGCCATGAACACACAGAAAAATATAAAAAAAAATAACCAAAATAAAAACAACACTATATAATTGTCAAAATACAACATCAATACCAATTATCTGTCCCGCCCGCCGCCTTTGTGCGACAGTAGTAGTAGCGATGGAAAAAAAAATAAAATTTATAAAAAAAAAACATTCACTATTTATAAATTAA
>CM018892.1:15869580-15872080 GCA_009663005.1 Actinidia chinensis
TAATTCGACCACCATGCAAGCGCCATGTCATTGCCACTTGTCGCCAAGTTGTAATAAGAAAGGGCGCCTACAAGGCGCCTCATGTCGACATGCTAAGTGCACCAACGGTCATCTGATTCGACTACCACGCAAGCGCCCCGTCACTGCCACTTTAAGCCAAGTGACAATAAGAAAGGGCGCCTCACGCCGACATACTAAGTGCGCCACACAGCCCGCTGCCACGCACGCGCGTGACACAGGTGTGGATTCATGCCAAGCACTGAATTTGCCGGTTTACTTTATGGTGCAAAGCACCATAACATATCCAAACATATTTAATACTTTTAAATATCTTTTTATATATAAAAAAATATAATTTTTTCATATCTAACTAATGTGGGACAAAACCCACATACAAAAAATGAGCATTCTAAAAGAACAATGAAGCTTTTCAAAAATCTCAAAAATAACACCATTAACAACATTAATATTTTGAAAATATCTAACAAAGAGTGGTGGTGAAATGAAATATTTATATCCTATTTTTTTGCACATTCTATTTGGGAAAAATATTTTTTATATTTTAGTGTTTACCCAGCGCACCCTACCTTTTATTTTTATTACACAAAGTTATAGAGAGATTTTTAATATTTTTATAAATTATCAGAATTGTCCTCCACAATACATAATAGTATACTTTACTTCTTTCTTCTCTTTGAAGGAATACATTTCTTTAGGCGTTTTATTAAAAAGTTGCACAGTAAAAATAAAAATTAATGTGCATAAATTATGCATTACCTTGTATTTTACGCGACAAAAAAAAGTGTGAAGTGGGAAAAAAGAAAATAGTCATTGATATGGTCTAAAATTTTTTATTTTTAGACTTTATTGAGTTTATCGTTTATGAAAAAATCTAAATTAATTGTATGTCAGTAACTATATGATCATATTATTATAAAAAATTAAAAATATAATACATCGATCCTTAATTATTTTTATCTTATTATAGTAAAAAATATATATAAATATACCGATAAATTTTTGTAATTTATCAATATTTTTACAATAACATAATTTTTACTTGAATTTTTTTTCTTGATAAAGCATAACAGAAAAGTAGACACATCCTACTTTGGAGACACATATTAACCATATATGGAATGGACAATGGGCTACGTGAAACCATGAGAACCACAGGTGGGAGTGATGGGTCACCCATCAAACCCACTGACCAAATTTAATTTAGACAGAGAGGCATGGACAGAGGGAGAAAGAAAGAAAGACGTGCAGGAAGAAATAATGATTTGGCAGAGATAAATTTTATGATGTGGGTGATCATGAAAGATAGGACAAATAATTACGATGAGATGATGTCCGATCGAGATGAATTTTTAGTATGATATTCATGGATGAGAGATCAATATATCTATCGATTTGAGATAAGCAATACTTTCCTAAAATATATTTTCTAAACTCTGAAGTACTTTCTTAATATATCTAATTTTGTATTCCTCTTGAGCATGTGTACTATCTATTGAAATTTATAATATTTTATTAAAATCGTGATATGTATGATTTTATTGAATGATGGCTAAAATGTTATGGTATTGATTGGTACATTGATTGAGTGGACCTGCCAATAGCTTGACCAACAGTCCGAAAAAAATAAAAAATGATGGGGTGGGTGAGGCCGGTTACCAGTAATGTACATGAAAAAATTAAGTATGAGATCTTTCATGATTTGATAATTCGTTGAGCTCTTCTAGATTTGTCTTTGAACCATTATTGAATTGAGCTTTCAGTCGTATTGTATACTTTCAGGTTTAAAATAAATTTTCAAGTGGACATGAGAGTTCGGATAGTACGAGATAGGTTGGGTGAAAGAATTGAAAATTTTAGAGTTTAGATCATTTTGTATAAAATATTTTTAGATATATTGTAATATTAACATTTGAAGACTGTTAAATATTTAAAAAAAAATAGCACTTTAATTTGTATATAAGAAAAATACGACAATCGTTAATTAATTAACGACAGGAAGAATCGGCTCGTTATAAAAGATGTTCTAATTTAAATTTTTAATTTTTCATAATTACCCTTCAAACAGTTAAAATTATCTAAAAGCAAAAGGGTAAATATACCAAATCAATTCAAAAGTGTGTGGGTAAAAAGAAAAACTTACAATTTTTTTAGTAAAAGTTAACTTTTCAAAAATAAATAAAAATTTTGAAACATCCAAAAAAAACAAGGACAGAGAAATTGAAGGGGGGAACTTTCTGGCCACTTGCACAGGCCCATGTGGGCCCAAGTCACGGTGGGCATCACAGTAGGCCCAGTCCACGTGAAAAGAATAGTGCTTCACGTGAATACAAAAAAGGACGGTTTTGGCCCACAGTCCCATTCAAAGCAGTACCAAAGCAGCATATAATTGTCAGTTTTTTGTCCTCAACCACACGTCAAATCTATTTACACTTGATCGATTTTGGACATAGTTACATGAGTGCATTTTTTTACATTCAAT
>CM018892.1:15919580-15922080 GCA_009663005.1 Actinidia chinensis
AAATTATTTAGATTTTTGTTATAAAGTTTTTTACAAATCTTATTTAATGGATCATATAGTAAATCAATTAATCTTTTTTGTGATATAAATGATAGATAGAATCTTATAGCAGATAAAAAAAATATGTTAATTTGAGTAATTGTGGTTCTAACAAAGCAAAAGAGACTGACAGTCCGTTACTGCTTGGTTAGTGGCCAAAAATAACTTTATAAATCTAGAAAATACCGATTTTTAAAATATTTATTTTGATATTTTTCAACTTCTACTTTAAATAATTATATTTTAACATATATTTATCAAATTCTCTGCGATCTTCAAAGCCAAAACAAGCCCAGAGACGACTAAGGCCGAATCACATACAAAATTCGCATTAGCTAATAGAAATGAGGTTACGAAAGTAAGTTGGTTTGCTGGCTTAATAAGTGGTTGAATATTACATTCATCTGTAATTAGTAAAAATTATAGTTTTTATTTTTTTAAGTAGAGAGGTGGACCTATTAAGAGACCGAGGGGATCTCGACCTCTCTTAATTTCTACCTATTAAGAGACCGAGGGATCTCGACCCCTCTCAACTTCTGTGTAAACTTTTATATGCAATACATCAGTATATTCACAAGAAATTTATTATTAGCACCCTACCAATATATTTTAAAGTCTCTCAAATTTTCTTTCTATACGTATAAGGGTTCAAGTCCAATTCATTCTCTTCAATGTCCTAACTTGAAAAAAATAATTTATCATCGGTTTTTAATGTACACTAGTCTAACAAGTGAATATACCATCACATAGGAGTGCATGTATAAATGAATTTTAGAATAAGAAAAAAATAAAAAATAAAGAATATATAGCAAATATTAATAATAAGAAATATGATAAAATCTAAACATTAATAATTTAATACGTCTCTAAAATATTTTTGGTGAGATTTTTGCTTTTTTTTTTAATTAACCACAGTGTTCCAAACAGCTTCCCAGGCGCTCAACACGCCCCCCAAAGAAAGCTTAAAGAAATTTTAAGTTTTAGGCTCCATTTGGACGTGGATTTCAAATGACGAAATTTTATATTTTTATTACATTTAGGTAATGTTTGGTTAGATGGAATGATAAAAGGAATAGAATGGTTATTCCATTGGAATAATCATTCTGTGCTTGGTTGATCAAAAAGTAATTGAATAGTTATTCCATTTGAAATAACTATTCATTTGAACATAAGAATAACCATTATCTTATGGTAATAAAAGAATGTTCATTTTATTCTCATTTTATTTTTTACAAAATGAGAATTATTATTTCTATATCATTCCATGCCAATTTCTATTTCATTCCTTACAAAATTCATCACATCCAACGGAACACAACCTTAGATTTAGCAGTTGGTATATGACTTTCATCATTGAATTTGACTTTATTATAATGAATTTAAAGTAACTAATTAATATTAGGAGAGGTTTAAAATTCTCCATTCTAATGATTGTAATTATACAAAAACATTGTCTCTTCTATTTCTAATTCACCTTCTTCTCTAATGATTGTAATTATACAAAAACATTGTCTCTTCTATTTCTAATTCACCTTCTTCTCTAGTTTCACAGACAATCTATAGTTAAACCTATTATATTTTTGTTGAATTGAGTAATAATAATTACTAAGGTTAATTGTATTTTATCTTTTAAACTATTGTTCAGTTTCACTTAATCCCCTAAACTAAAAATTTAATCAACTTGTTCCCTTAAACTATTAAAAATGTCACTTTAATACGTTCGTTAGTCATCCGTTAAATATAAAAGGTTAAATTACCATATGAACATCTCATGGATAGAAAATAAAATAAAATCCCTAAAATAGCCTTATTTTTTGTAATTAACCCAGTTTAGGATCAAAATGCATAAATATTACTATATGCAGACGGCAAAAAAATAAAAAATAGGGCCCCTATATATATCAATATTTGGGCAATTTGATATTAAAAAGGGTTAACTATAAAAAAAAATAGGATTATTTTAGGAATTTTATTTTGTTTTTATGCCCATGAACTACTCACATGGCAATTTAACATTTTATACTTAACGGATGGATAACAAATGTACTATAGCGTCAACTTTCAATAGTTTAAGGAGGCAAGTTGATTGGGTATTTAGTTCAGGGGAGTTAAGTGATACTGAACAATTGTTTGGGTGGGTAAACTGCAATTAACCCCAATTGCTATGTATTTGACGAAGTTAGCCATGTGACTCGGCTTGAATCACATAATGGATCTCAGATTCGGCTGGTATGATTTTTAGAGTGGCCCAATTAAATAGTTAGAATGGGCTGCTTTTGTGGGTCTAATAAATGGGCTTGACTAGGAGGCCTGTGACTGGCTTCTCACTGGGCCGGCCCTTAATTATATGTCATACATCAAGGAAACTAAGCCCAAAAAAAATACACAGATTGAAATGAGCTAAACACTCTCTCTCTCTCTCTCTCTCTCGCTGGTTGAGTCAAGAGTAAAAAGGCAAAAA
>CM018892.1:16017080-16019580 GCA_009663005.1 Actinidia chinensis
TCATGACTATACACCTGAATTACCACTGATCAGGTACGTATTGTTATTTCTTGTTTTATCATCTTTTATTTTATTATACTATCAATTTATTTAAACTTATATCTAATAAACGTGGGACTGATCATATTTTTTATTTACTGACAGATTTTTCAAGGTAGAAGCGAAATGTTAAATTGGGTGCTCAGTGTTGGTTGACAAAGCATGGTGGGTGGTTTCAAAAGGTCTGCTAGTAAAGGCGGCAACTCCCAAAATGCATTCTTGGTTGTGAAAGAGGAGGAAAGTATGACCTCCACGCATCATTCTGAAGGGCAACCCTTACAAAGAATACTGGAACAAAAAATGTGATGCCCATTTGAGCTACAGGGAAAAAAGAGGTCTAGCAATCCCTCCAGTGGTGTCATGTGGGTTTACTGATGACGTGGTTTTCATAACCTGAAACCGCAAAATCTTGATGGTCACGACGTACCATCTAGGCTCAACCGTGGGGAACATTTGTGGTCGCGATGGCTAGGAGTACTCAACCTCGTGAAATTCTCAATGTCCTCAAAGAAGAGACTCTGGGCACATACCACATGGATTCATAGCATTTACACACTATCGCCCAGACAAAAAGTTGTCCAACTTGGTGGCCTACTCCTACGCAGCATGTCCTTGGATTCAATAATTACCAAAAGATCCGTCCATGCGTTCTGACAAATCCAGCGACGAAAGAAATTACAGATATTGTTTTGGGTTCATCCTAAAGCTTGGATCTATTATTAACTTTCCTACTGTGTTGATCATTTGATTCAACGTAACAAAAACAAATGATTATCGCATACGCATTGTTGGAGGTTGTGGGTATCACTCGATAATGCAACCATACTCACTTATGTTCGCATTCTTGCAATGAGAAGTCCTGATCGACTAACTGGGCCCTAGGTACGTGAGAACTTGATGGTTGAGAAGGGAGCATTGATGCTATCCAGTGCTTGTATCAGATAGGGATTTGGCGCTTATGAAGGCCATCGAAACATGGTTTCCAACGGCACGTCACATCCTTTGTATCTGGCACATAAACCAGAATGTGGTGAAGTAGGGCAGCCCAATTCTTGTGGTTCAGAGATGACCGATTTTTTCGCATCATGGCACTCGCTAATCAAGTATCTACACCAGAGTCGTACCAATCAGAAGTGGGCACATTCGTTGTAGGAGAGTCTTCCAATCCTCCCCGTGCAACTAAATCCTATGGGAAACTGGTACCAGGGGTCCCCGACCCGAAAACGTACAAAGAGTGTTCATAGATCGTGGTTAGATCCTGCTGCACTTGGGAAACATTCCCGTCAAAGGTAATCTTATTAATTACATCTCACAGTAATTTCGTTTCCAAAATCAATTTTTGTAACGTTCTTGTTTAAATGCGGTTTAATTTGGCTCTTACAGAGCGAGAGTCTGCCCATGCCAGGCTAAAGTTTATCTAGGGGATACCATGTCATCGTAGATACATCATTTGGAAAATTCACAATGATGCTTGGCTAATTCATTCGTAGCATTCAAATTCATTTGAGAAGATCTCTGAACATTAACGCCCATAAACAAAGGACTGACTCTATTTTCAGTGGCGGTAATATTTCTAATTTCATTAAGAGGCTTTGGAGTTGATTGACGACAATTACAAATATGCTAAACTGCTCCCCCTCCTGCTGGCTATTCAACTGTACAGCTCAAAGTTACGCCCGGACTGCCATGCATGCATGACCTGCTAATTTACCGTTCACAGTGTATCTCAATTCCGCTGAGGCGATATTGCGTCTCATTGGAGTAGGCTATTAATGCATACAGACCGCTCTAATGACGATCAACCACGATCTGTAGACGTCTGAGGTTGTTGCACTGTTACAGGTATGGATCCATCCACGCGAGATAATTGATAACCAGTTATCGATATGACAGATCCTTCAAATAGTACAATTAGATCACCAGCATATAACACGGAACACAGAGGTCGACTGGCTGGCAAGAATGAGCAAAGTAGCGACGCAGCCTCTATTCAAAGTCATATACTCAGGATCTAGATGGGGCATCTAACTCAGTCCCGATTGATCGATCACTGTACCAGCTACAACCCGAGACTTCGTAAGATCAGCCTACAGCTCAACCCAGTCTGATCCTTTCATTCAGGAATTACTTGAGGCTTTAGTCAGGATTCATTATCATCATTGTTGATGTCCAGCTGATGGTCATTGTGATTCAGGGCGATAGCAGCGAATAGGGTATGGCGAAGACATTGGGCTCAGGTACGGATAGGGAGAGGGGACTAATTTAAGAGATTCAAACAATATGAAATTCTACACTGTGCTTTATCCGGAGTACAATTATGCAACACTTCTACATTCCACTTGCTTGGTTTGGGCACCACGGCTCCATGGGCATATGGATGGAACTCTCTGTCATTGGGAGTTTGTCATCGCATCAAAAAGGTAGCAATCTTGTACTGCACACATTTGACACATATCATTCG
>CM018892.1:16044580-16047080 GCA_009663005.1 Actinidia chinensis
ATTGACCTTTCTTGAAATTTCGTGTTAATACATAAATTAACCTTGATGTTTGAAAAATTATAATGACCTCCCATGAGGTTTAAAACTTGTAACAGATTCTCTCATTTTACACTAACCCCCCCTGATGTTATGAGTTAATACACAAAGCCCCCTGACAAAGTTGCTTCTTTTCTTTTTGACAAAGAATGTTGATTTGACGCCAGTGATGCTTTGTATATTAACCCAGAATCTCAGGGGTAGTCAGTGCAAAACGGAAGAATCTGTTACAAGTTTCAAACCTCATGGGAGGTCATTGTAATTTTTTAAACGTCAATTGTAATTTGTGTATTATCTTGGAACCTCAGGGGAGGTCAGAGATAAAAAAAAACATATAAGATATAAACGTCAGATAAAATATAAATTGCATACATATACAAAGAGATACATTGTTACAAAATAGAGAACAAATTATAAACTATAATAATTTTTAAAAAAAATTACTAGTTTAGAAGAAATGAGGGGGAAAGAAAAATGTGTTTTAATTTTTTTGGTTCCCACTAAAAAATGATTCAATATGTAAAAAATATACCAAGATTTAGAGTTTTTTTGTCTATTGAATAAAAACGTATGTGGGTCTCACACTTTTGAGAAGAATGAAGTGATATTTTTTGGGAGGAGAAATAATCTTAGGTAAAATCTCAGTCGTTACATTAATTCAAATGAATTTCAAAGATAAATAGTGAAAGATAGTTTTGAAATTTAAAATGAATTGTGTTTTATAATATAGATTCCAGTATTTATTTACTTGTAGTTCATCAATTACACGTAAAATTACACAAACACCTTGTCTTTTATCCATCTTTTATCGCTTACCTCCCGCATTTAAACACACAAAGAGAGGCAATGCAGTGGTGTGATGATGATTGTCAAGCCCAATTCTAAGCCGTGATTAAAGAAACGGCGTTCCAATCACTGTCAAATTGCATGTGGAGCCATACAGAGAGACGGTTGTGGAATGACGATGACCATGCAAATTGACCGGAATACCTTTTATTTTATTAGGGCTTCAACGATTGTACATGAGGGGAGTTTAGTGCTAATGAGTGATAGATGAGGGGGTGTCCAAGTAATTTACCACAAAGTCACCATCAAATATAGCAATGTCAATTACTCAAAGTAATAAGTCAACATTCCAAAGTTGGAATTATTTGGGGGACCAATTTTTTTCCCAAAACAAATGCGTCAAGAAAGTAAGGCAGTGAGTGATAAAAAAGGCACGATATTTGGAAACATCTCTGCATAGTAAAAGTGCACCATTGTACGTAAGTGAGGAAATTACACCTTTCTTACCGGTGGTGGACTTAGGGGTGGGCCAGTGGCTGGAGATCCTTTAACTTTTTAAAAATTATAAAAAAAAAAAATTAATTTTTTTTTACACTTTAGTCCCTCTTGAATATATTAATTTTTTTTACACTTTAACTCCTTGAACTAAAAACCTGGGTCCGCCCCTGTTCTTTACGAAGGTGCACGGTACAAGTGTACAACTGCTATTCATCAAGGTCATATGAGTCATAATCAAGCCAAATTTAATTAATTTCTGGTTTATCACAATTAATAATTTACAAAAATAACCAAAAGTTAAATCAAGCCGTATTTGGAATAAATTGCACCTCTATGTAGCTTATTTCTTTTAGTAATTTTTTAAATTTTTTGTTCAGATTTTTATTTTTTTCAATTCATCTTTGGTAGAGGAATCATAAAAGTAATTTATTTTTTAAAACAAAAATAAAATACCCAAATTACTTCAAAAGTTTTAAGTATCTTTTTGTTTTCAATTCCTCTACGAAAAACAAGCTAGAAAATAAAAATTTTGACGAAAAGATGAAAAAATGTGGAATTTATCCCAAACTAGGTTTCAAGCCTCTGTTGTGTAACAAAGCCTAACAATTGACATTTACACGACTTAACAATGAAACAATTACAAATACAAATATATATATATAGAGAGAGAGAGAGAGAAAGAGATAGAGCCTCCACGCAACGAGAGAGAATCGACACTGGACTTCCTAATAAAGTGCAATGGCTATGAGCAGTGTCGCTTTGGTTAAATCACATTAATTGAATTATATATGTCAAGCTACTAATATGTTTGACTTATAAATTTTTATAATTATTTTTAATAAAATTTGTACTTGCAAATTATTTTTCTTTTTATTTTTAATTCATGCATTGTAGACGCATGTTGTTATCGTACGATACACATACGACCAGAGTGGAGTCACACTGGGACAAATTAAAAAAAAAATAATTAATCTATTATCGTTAATTTGATTTATCATAAATATAATTTTATAATTTTTACTCCGCTGAATATAACTTCTGGCAATTTTGATTCCGTTTAATCTAAGTGTTAACAATTTTGATCCCACAAAAAATTATTAATCTGCCTTAAATTTTATAATTTTGATTTCACTGAATATAAGTTCTGACAATTTTAATTCTACTTAACCTATGTTCTGAC
>CM018892.1:16057080-16059580 GCA_009663005.1 Actinidia chinensis
TTCGCGAATTTATTCCAAAATTGATTTAAATTCGCAAATTCAACTCTTTATTTTTATAAAATTACATAAACATCCTCTCATCTACGACACTTTATCAGTTAACTCCTCTCATTTAAAAAAACTAATCAGAGCGAGATTGTGGTAGAGTGACAATGACGGTGGAGTCCGCAGTCTCCGAAACCCTCTAATAAAAGAAAGGGTATTTCAATCCATTTGCAAACTCCTTTAATGGAGTTAGTCCTTTTGTAATTACGAATAGTTAAAGGGGTCCTGTTGATCGGTTTTCTAGATGAGGCGGCTTAAGTTATTATGGGTGATATATTATTGGGAGGGATAGGATCTTGGGAGGGATAGGATCTGCTGTCCTCAAATTTCTATCTCACACCACATTGGCTAACAACTGTTTATTTGTAATTTTTCAAGAGAAGTTATGTAATTTATTCATATCATTAATAATTATAAATGAACATGTGTCAATCAATGAAGTGTGGAACAGAAATTTGGGGACAGCAGGTCGTATCGGGAGGGTCTGTGTAATTTATCCAAATGTTTGACTCAAACCTGGCAAAGTCACCATCTAGAAATACATCAATACTATAACAACTTGTTATTGTTATTGCAAACAAATGGGTCAATAAGCCACCGATCAATGATAAAAGTCACAATACAAACATCTCTTCAAAGTAAAAGTGTTGATCTTGTGTCGGCGGCGGTGTAGATACGGCGATGGCAGATGCCAATTACCCAGTGGTGTATTGTAGGTGTTTGATCTTTGGGTATTAAAGTTACAACAAAAGAATGCAATATTTATTATATGTTCAATTTCTTGGATGAATATACAAGAATTTTAAAGTTTCTTAATCATTCTCCAATAGCATTTATTGAAAGTGCTTGGTATAACTAAACTTATGTAAAATTATTAATCGAATATCAAGACAAAATATAAAAAAAAAATTATTGAAATCAAATTACATTACAGATTACATAAACCGAATAAAAAATACAGTTACAAAAACTAAATGGAATTAAAAAATGCAAACTGAAAAAGAACGGTAAAGAAGCATGTTGAGGCTCATGTACCACATAATATCCTTAAGGCAAAATTCGCCTCCACTGGTGCTCTGGTTTGTTGAGCGTCGCCCCTCATAATGCAACCACACTTTTTTGATTAGTGGGTTGCACTGCACTGATCAGAACAGCGAACCGTAGTATTTTTGATATCTCTCTTGAAAAATCAAAAGTTAGAAAAATAAAGGCTCTCTCCGATTGTGTATGCTCTCAAGATTTTATTGTGTATACAAACTAAAGAGAAATGCTCCAATTTATAGGCAAAATGGGAGCCTTATCAATCAATAAGGGAATTGATATTGACCATTTATCAAAAGATAAAGGTGAATCAATAATAGATTTTCAGTTGGCAAAAATAAATAACAGATTCAATAAGAGAGTAATGGAACTACTTATACTCAGTTCGGATTTAAAACCAAAGGATGGCTTTAAATCCTTGGAAATTGATAAGATTTATAATATTGCTGATAAATTTTATCCAAATGATTCACTAAACAAGAGATGCATTATTTGAGTTGTCAGTTTTAACATTATGAGCTTGATGTACCTCATCATCAAGAATTTCAGAATATGTCAACAATTTATGAATTATGTCGAGGATTGGTGGAAACAAATGTCATAATACTATTAACTAATCGAGAGGTCGATTCGTCTTGTTTTAATTATTTATGTTACCACAACAACTACTGAACGAGCATTTTCAGCTATGAAACATATTAAAATTGTTCTTCGCAACAAGATGAAGATGAGTTTCTTGCAAATTCTATGATTGTCTATATCGAAAGAGAATTTACTAAACCCATTGATTCAGATTCAATAGTAGATGATTTTTATTCCATAAAGAACCGTCGGGCACAATTTCTATAGGTACTTTTACTTGAATTTTTTTAAATATTTGTTGGTTTATGTACACTTTTTTTATATATTAGTTATGAAATTGTTTGGTTTATATAACTTTTGCATGTACATGTTTTATAAACATTTTTTTGTAATTCATTAATATTTCCATAGTCCAGGATAAATTAGAATCCTGGCTCCATATTGATAAAGGAAGTAAATCTATTGGTGGTCGTGGTGAGTTTGATGAGGAAGGGCCGAATTTGGAGAAGTCAAGCGGTAAACGTGATTGAGGCCTTAGAAGCTTCAGAAGACGGCAGCGTGGAATAGACAGCCGCTGAGTAGGTTTGGAGCGAGGCATTGCAGTTCAAAAGTGTTTTGTCGCGGTCGAGAAAGCAACGTCTGAAACTCGTGTCTCCTGTGAAGAGTTCGAGAAAGGGAAGAAATGCATCTCGGTTGATTGATGTTGCTGCTAAATTTTGGAATTTGGGTTGCATGCTAGAATTCGGGCTAAATGTGCTCTCATTTATTCGGGAACTATGCATCATATTCCCAATGATGAGATTAAAATGGAGGAAACGATGGCAGCAAGGAT
>CM018892.1:16359580-16362080 GCA_009663005.1 Actinidia chinensis
GAACCGAAATACATTTTTTTTGTCTTTTTGTTATTTCAAAATTTCAAATGTTATTATTATACCTTTCACTGCACGTAATAATTTTTGAAAAAAATTATATTTTTTGAATCTATTTATTGAGATTTATCAAAAACAAATCAATATTAAGTAGTTTATTGAGAATTTTCACATATTGAAATATAAATTTTTATAGTGTGAAGATTATGAGATCTTTTGTAAAAATTCTTAGTGACAGTGGTAGCAGCCGCAATAGGTGATTGATTGTGGAGTTGGGTGATTGTGGTGATTGGTAGTCACTAGTGGTGATTTGTGACGACAATGGGTGATGATTTTGGGTGTTTAGCGGTAGTTGTGTTGATTGGAAGTGGTGATAATGATGGTTGTGGATTATGAAAATTCACAATTGTGTATCAGAAAAAATCATAGTGTTGGATGAAAATTCTCAGTAGCTATGATAGCGATCGTGTTTTGTGTTGGTGCTAGGCGACGATGGTGGTTGGTGGCTATTGTAGACTGTAAAATTCACATCCTTGCACTATAAAATCATAGTCCCATACTGTAAAAGTTCTTAATTTCAATGAAGGCCAGGGTGACAGAGGTAGAGGCAAATGGTGGTTGTGGGGGGTGTTCGTGGTGGTTCCTTAGGAAGGGGGATTGGAGACTGTGAAATTTTACAATCCTACACAATAAAAATTTACAATCCCATACCCCATACGTGAAATCCGAGTAATGGTGTCTACAAGAGATTTTTGCTGGAGTGATTGACCGGTATTGCGAAAGCAATTTGTTATTTATGGTGGTTGGCGATGGCAGTGAAGAACTATTGTTTTGTAGATATATTGGGTAGTGGCAGCAGCAACAACGATTAATGGTGATTGGTAGGGATGGTGGAGGTGGGTTTGTTGGAAGTAGAGATTGGTGTTGGGCGGCAACGACGACGATGGTGGGGTGGGGTGGTTGACAGCGGTGGGTGGTAGTTATGGTGGTTAGCGGTGGTGACGGTGGCAACGGTGGTAGTAGTTGTGGTGGTTGCTAACAATGGTAGTGATGGATGGTGGTGGGTGATTGTTTATAGTAGTGGTTAGTGGCGACAATGATAGGTGTTGGGGGTGATAGTGGTTGCCAATTAACAGCGATGGTAGGTAGTGTTAGTGGTAGTTGGTGGTTAATGTTGGGGTGCGTAGGGGCCATATGGTGATGAGCGATGGATAGTAGATAGTGGTAATTGGAGTACGAAAATCACTAACCATTTTATATTTATGAGATTATTTTAAATACTTTTATGTGATTGAAATTATTTTTTTCAAACTGCTGATATGATATTAGTGTTACTTACCACTAACATTAAATATTTTCATTGATAAACGGACGAGTCATGATGACTATAAGACTGTTGACCGTGGGCTTCGAGAAGGATATTTGCAGATAAAATTAATGATACAATTTAATTAGTTAAAATTTTATGAGTCAAGAGCTGCGTAGGTATGAGTTTAAAAAGTAGGACTGACCTAGAAGAACCCGTTAAAGATTTACGAAAAATTTTGTAAAAAAAAAAAGATTAAATCTAAACCGTTGGATTCAATCTATTTTCAGAGTTGTAGAAAATAGGTTATTGTGAACAACAATTAAGCTCCACTTGGGATTAGAGAAATTTGAGACGTGTCTAGGGATGGATAGGATTCTTTTATTTATTTATGTGCAACCCACTTTACTTGTTTTGGGCATGAAGAAATAAAATTGGAGGGGCTTCTAAGAAAAGACCACACAGCCACTCCAACATATTCGATTCGCTGACTGTGTTTTCCGCAAGGCCGTTTGGCTACCGAATGTGGAGTGGGGATAATTTTTTTTCCCGAATAATTTTTTCCTCCTGGCGTTTGGCTGGCGGATATGAAAGCGGATAATTATGCTCCCGAATAATTTATGCCACGGAGGTGGATAAAGACGGATAATTTTTGAGTGACCTAAACCCTCCGTGGCATAAAGACGGATAATTTTTGAGTGACCTAAACCCTAACTAAAAGTTATACGGGGTATAAAGGGTTAGGATAGAAAAAAATATATAAACAGAAATAAATGTATAATTTTTTTAATATAAATAGAAATAATATCTATTTTTAATAACTAAATATTTTCTATTTTGTTTTCTGTCTATATATTTTTTATCCTTAATCCTCCACCCTTATCTACCCATTCTAAAAAGTATCCAATAAATTAAAAAGTTATCTCCTCCAAAAGTTATCCCACTAAATTTATCCCCTCTAATTATCCCCCCCATATCCCTCCAGCCAACCTAAGCCCTGATGATCTTAGAATAGCAATTTCAGTGGGCCAACACCGCCGCGGCATGTCCGCGGCACTACAAGTATCGACCGATTTCGGTTATGAACTCTGTTTGGTTTCTATATTTAGAAACAGTTTTATAAAATAGTTTTCAAAAAAAATTGTTTGAGTGGCGGTTTAATTAAAAAGCTGTTTTTTTTTTTAAATTTGCTAGAAA
>CM018892.1:16479580-16482080 GCA_009663005.1 Actinidia chinensis
GCCCTTAAATTGGTAGCCTTCTCCTCAACGGTTCCGACAACCACATGAGGAAAATCATTAAAAAAATCCGATTCAACAACAGATTTAGAAGTCTGATTGGGGTGGAACTGTTCCTTGCCGGTCGTAATGATGCGCGGGTAATCTGAGGTTGGGAGAGGGAGATTGACGAGATAGTGAAATTGGAGTAAGCAGAAGAATGGACATAGAGAAATAGAGGATCAGTGAACTGGTTAGCAGGGAAAGGGAGATTGTTGAGAGAGAGGAATTTGGATTTGCAGAAAAAAAAAATTTGATTGAAGAAGGAATTGAACAGGTTTAATGAGAGAAAAGCCAGAGGGTAGAATTGTAAAATGGCAACCATGTGCGTGGCCTAGTAACATTTATTCGTGGCATTAGGGGCTCCATATATATATATATATTTCCATTGTAAGGTCATTAACTACTCGGGCCAATTTGGACTTTTTTTTTAAAAAAAAATAGGAAAATTTAGATGCTTTCCTTTTCAATTTTTTCGCCTTCAGTGAACTTTTTTTACCGATCAAAATTTTTTTAACGATTTTTTTCTTCAAATTAGATAAAATTTTATATATTTTTATATTCCTCTCATTAAGAAGAATAAGAAATGTATAAACTTTTGATCAAATAGTAAAAAAAATTCATTAAAAACAAAAATTCGCAAATTGAAACAGTCAAATTAGTGATATAAAATTCTAGGAATAATTGTAGTTGGATTCTTGCTAAAGGACTTGTTTAAATTCTAAGGTTTGTTTTTCCTAAAAACAGTTCTCATTTTACGTACGTGTGAGAGCAAAAAGATTAAATACAAACTAACATTTGGTATAATATATACAAAATGACTTGAAATTACAATTTTATAGTTAGGAGGTCAAGCATTTGTCACTTGAAATAATGGCTCCCATTACAAGAAAGACCAATATAAAAATATAAAATATAAATTATAATATATAAGTATGGTGAAATATGCGAGAGTAATAGTTTTAATTTGAAAACAGAGTGGACATAAGAAATTTTATATTCATAATACATTCCATTTTTAGTTGAAAAACATAGTGATAATTTTATTGCTAAAAAATGATAATGAATTTGTATCGAAAATGATTTTACTTTGTTTTTGAAGTGCAAGATTTATATTTTTTATTTCGAATCAGAAATATTGATAATAATATTATGATTTTCGAGTTTGTAACTTACGCTTTTCAATCCCACTCGATCTTTTTTATTGTTTAGGACTTAAATAAGATTTTGAGAGTAAACCAAGAGAATTTGATTAATGCTTAATTAATTGTGGTGTTCTGCAGACGCGTCACCAGTCCATTTATTTGTTAATGCCTGGATGGAATTCAAACGAGATCAGATGCATGCAACAACTTAACAAAAAAAAACCAAGAAAAATAATATCTTAAATCAGGGGTCAATCTGCAACCTTCTGTTAATTCTGGGGAAGAATTTTAATACTCCTTAAGATACCACAATTAATTGATTATTTGGTAATCCCATCTGGTGGAATTCATTTTGAGCTGTTGGGAAGTGAATACAGCTCCCTATGAAATGAGAACATGTGCTGAGCCATGGAATCCCTTAATAAAAGCAACACGTGCCCCGTGGTACCCACTCAGACAGAGAGAAGAGAGAGAGAGAGAAGTCGTTCTCGGCTTTACTATTTTTTATTTTTTCATTAATAATATTATCATCAAAAAAACAAGAAAAAGTTTGATATTTGGTTTGATTTGCGGTTCGATTTGGTCCATTTTTAGATACAACTTTCACCGAATCCAATTAATCGGTTTTGTATTTACTTGAAATCGGAGCCGCTGATAAATATATTAACCAACCAAATGTATGATGTTTTTAATGGTTTATTCGGTTTTTGAATTGGTTTGGTCTAACAAAAATTAACATCATACATATATAACCAAGGCATAAAATTACAAAAAAAAAAAAAAAAATTATACATAAAGATCAATGCATAATACATTGATTTAAAAATATTGAAGTGGTCACATTACTTCAAAATTACTGTAGGGGATAAATTATCCAATGCTATTTCCAGACAAGTATCACCCCCTAACTGTCACTCTACGACAAGTCTGGTCGTCCATCTCTGCACGACAATGTATTGGATGATCGCATTATGTGTATAATAAATATTAATTCTTGATGGAATCTAAGTTCCGATTTAGGGATTGATCATACTCATTTAAGTAAGTTTATTGATTTTGATTATATCAAATCCTGTAGGTGATTTTATATCTGGCATATCAAATAAGTTAAGTGAAAAGTCCTAAGGATTTTTTTGAAGATGCCGATTAATTATTATTATCAGTAATTATTTGGATCGACGGGTATGTGTAATTTTAACACAGAAATTAATGAGCATTTAATAATGTGGAGTTTGAAATATAATTTTTAGATAAGGGCGGAAGTGCTATTATAATTCTTTAGTGGTATGAATTATAATTTATAAAAAATAAGAATTTAA
>CM018892.1:16514580-16517080 GCA_009663005.1 Actinidia chinensis
TGCCTCAGGGTTGCACACGTAGTACCTCATCTTGGTGTATGAGGCTTGTCGGTGGCTCCCCACTTTTCCTTAAGAGTTGCATTTTGAGGCCATGCACGGTTCCTTCAACGGCAAGTTGGCTCAAGGTTGTGCACGTAGTGCCTCATCTTGGCACATGAGGGTGGTAGGTGGCTCACTACTTTCCCTTATAGTTTCATTTTGAGCCATTTCATAAGTGGCATATGAGGTACAGAGGTAGGAGTTTATAATGCTTAAATGTTTAGTTGATCTCCAAACTCTTGATCCGTGAATTGATGTGGGTTCTAACTACTTGTATGCATAGAAAAATCTCCAAAAATACTGGGCCCCCCTTTAAGGCCGAAAATGCCACTAAACCCAAGGCTAGCAGACCCCATAGCACTCCAACGCCTTTGGATTTTTAACTACTTGCAACCCTTTGTGTAATATTCATGGAATATCACTACTTTTCTTTGGCTCTAGTATTGTCCAGATTGCAATGTTTAAAGAATTCAGGTGTCGACACGCTTTTAAAGTCAGATTAATTTGTATAGTGACACGTTAAATGCTAGGAAATGCTTTGGCAAAATGAATTTTCCCAAGGCTGGGAAAATTAGCCCCGCAGTTTCTGCTATGAGAATAGCAACATGTTAAATGTTTAGAGATGCCTTAGCAAAATAAATTTGTCCAAGGCTAGGGGATTTAGCCCCACATTTTCCTGCAATGAAAATAGTAACCCATTAAATGCTTGGAGATGCCTTAGCAAAATAAATTGGGTTAAATACACTGACCTCCCCTGAGGGTCGGGGTTAATACACAAAGTATCCTGACGTTTGAGAAATTACAATGACCTCCCCTGAGGTTTGGAACTTGTAACAGATTTTTTCATTTTACACTGACCACCTCTAATTTTTCAGCTGGTGTATGATATTTATATGTTCATTTTTTTGTTTTACTAACTCCTTGTTTCTTTAGAGCGTGGTGTCAGGTCAATATGCTGCTGGATACTACAGTTACAAGGTATTTTGTTATTTCATTTTGTTCTTTTCTTGTTTTTTCATGTTCCTTTTTTTTTTGTTTTTTATTTGTTTCCCTCTCTTTTTTCTTTTGGGGTGTGGGGTGTGGTGCAGGAAGCGAGAAGGGCAACTTCCGGGTACGTAGTACGAAGTGATGGCAATGTTTGAATACCCAGATATTGCTTCATAAAAGCTCTCTGTGGTACTTTTTGAATCCTTTGCCTGTATATGTAGATGGCCACTCTCGTACTGATTCTGTTGGTTCTTGGATCTGGCGTATCTCAATTTTCTTGTGAGAACATAATCAAAAACCTATGTTTTCCGATTGTGTGGTCACCCGCGGCATAAATTATATTCTCTCTCTCTGTCGTCACCGTTTTAGCCCCTCTTTGACTAACGTGTATACATTCAGTTGAGGCTTTCGTTCAAGTGATAGTCTTTAAGAAAAATATCCAAATTTTGCAGTGGGTCGAGGTTTTGTCTTCAGATGCTTTCTCGGCATTTGAGGATGCTGGATTACATGATGAGAAGGTATGTGGAACGCTGTTCAAAGTATTGCCTTTAATTTTGACTTAATTTTTCGAACAGATTCTTTTTCATTTTTCTGTTTAGCTGTTGAAAAGTAGGGATTTTCTTTGGCCTAACATCTCATGTGGGTCAGAATCAGAAGTAACCAACATGAAATGGTCCAATTGAGAAGGTGCGCTGGTGTTTCAACCTTGTGTGGAGCTGAGAGTAGTATTTCGGTATTTCTTGTGCAATAGTAGGGTAACACAGGTGCAGAGATTTGTGTTTGTGGCACAAGAGGTGGTTCATTGTCATGTGATCCTTTGAGATGTCACGGGGTGGTGTGCAGCGTGTGCTATGGTTTTATTAGTTAGTTGATCAGCTGCATACGTGCTTACGTTTTCTAATTCATCTCAATATATGCTGGTGCCTTAAATCACGTGGTCTGTGCACGTTGTATGAGTTTTATTATATTGCTGGTTAGTTTCTCTATTCACTTGTTTCTCAAGGTTTTAATATGTATTATGATTTATTGAAGGCAATTTATTTGTCTTGCAACAGGCTGTCAAAGAAACAGGACACAGGTTGCGGAAAACAGTACTTGCTTTCAAAGGTGGAAAAGCACCTCTTGAGGTTAGATATCATACTATCTCAATTATTTTCTTTATTAAGTTATTCTATATTTGTTCAATGGGACAATATTCCATGCCGACACTTCTATCCGTTGCCGCCATGCCCCATTAATTCTTTTTGCCAACCAGACTCCTTGTTCCACCAACAGGACTACTTTGGTTTGGGGTGGGCTGGGGTGCGAGTGGCACGTGGACCCTGGCGTGATTAATGTTCACTTTTCATGAGTCTTTAGATACTTTTCGCAGTTTCAATGCATCTCCACTTATATTTAATACATGTTTCCAACTACCCAATACACTTTTGCCATTTATCGGTGGTTATTTTTTTTATGTAATTTCAGTACTCAT
>CM018892.1:16522080-16524580 GCA_009663005.1 Actinidia chinensis
TTATTGTCATAATTTATTTAGTAATAGTAATTATAAATAATTTTTATTTTCACCACTAGTTTTTTATACTTAAAACTAAAAATTCTGAAATTAATTAAAATATAAAAAATCACTTAAAACAGTGAAACTATCGATTCAATGACCGGGTTCAATCGCAGGGTTTCCGGTTCAACTGCGGATTTGAGCGGGTTTTGACCAAAATAGGTTTTGATGGCCGACTAGACCGTTTCTTCAACCGGTCGAAGGTTCGACCGGTTGAACCAACCGGATCAATCCGAGTTTTAAAAAAAAGCAGGATATTAGGGATGGCAATTTTGATCCGGAAAAAAAAATCAAGCACCTGCCCCAATCCCATTAGGGCGGGGTTGGGAAAGGAATAAATGGGGCGGGGCGGGAAAAAAAAACATCAAAAACCAATACAAATGGGGGTTGGGGGCGGGATTTAGGCATCAACTCCACCTCGAACCACTCGATACCCGATATGTGTAAAAAATTAATAAAATTATCCCTATTTGTTTTAAAAAGAGTAGTGAATTATAGGGACACACCCAAAAGGGGTGTGTACAAGACACATATATTTGCACTTCAAAAAAAGTGGGACTGCCCAATTAGCGTTTTCAAAAAACGTGAAAACCTAATTAGGGGCGGGTACACTTTATTTGTGAGAGGGCAAAAAGGGGGTGTCTTGTACACAACCACTTTTGGGTTGTATACAAATAAGGAGGTATTGGGATAAAAAAGAAAATAAGATACTGACGAGGAGAGAGGAGAATAATAAATAATTAGATAAAAAAGAGCGATAATTAAAAAGTATTAAACGGGAAAGAGGAAGGGGTGGGATTTAGTAAAAGGGGCGGTGGTGGAGGATTGAATGAATTTATAACGGGGTGGGGGTGTGGGCGGGTGAGGGGGGTGGGGGGTAGGTTTGGGGGAGGGCTGAACCCGCCCCGAACCCGTCCCGTTGTCATCCCAACATTCTATCCATGTTAATTGTTCATCATGTTACAAGTATTTTTGCTCAGATATAATATTAAAATATCAAAAAATAGTAATTCTATTGCACTAGTGCAAAGCCGTTTTTGCAAAATCCATGTTAATTGTTAGTCACGTGGAAAACGATTGTGAGCTATTAGAGAACCAAGCAATCCCGTCCACACATCGCCTTACACACACACAAATAAACAAAGACCTCACGGTGATGAGTTGACTAACGTTCCGTAAGTGTTTTTTTTTCGTATTTTTTAAATATTTTAATCAAAATTTTTTTTTATTGGGGATAAGGTTGTTTTTTTTCTTCTGTAGAGTTAAGTTTGATTTTTTTTTGTAATTTTTATAATTTCGGTGTATTAAGTAGGTAGGGTAAGTATACTTAAAAAACGAATTTGATTTTTTTTTTATTCTACTTTACTTTAAAAAAATCATAAAAAAAACTTGGTTCTTTTACCTACCCTATTTAATTGGGCAAGATTTTTTGTATGAAAGTTCACAGTTTAGATGATATGTCAATATATATGTTGTGCCCTAAATCGATTCATATCATTCACGTACGTGCACAAAACACACGCACAAAATCACATAGTGATTTACGAGGTCTTACAGATTACATATATCTCACTATCTCTCTGGTAAGAGCTGTATATATAGGCTAGAAATTTAAATTCAAATCCAACTAAAACTTTGAATACAAATCAAACGGGAAGTTTGAATCCAAATCTAATAAAGAGTTAGAATTCAAATTAATTCACCTGGAATTTGAATCCAAATCCACCTAGGAGTTTGAATCCACTAGGTGATATGTCCATATATGTATGTAAATGTTTTACCTACCCTATTTAATTGGACAAGATTTTTTGTATGAAAGGTCACAGTTTGGATGATATGTCCATAGATATATGTATATGTATTAACATCCATTCTCTAGTTTCCATATATTATAACCTAAAGATGTCACATGCAATTTTAGTTTGATGGGAGGGCGGCTAATGTCTTGTTCAAATGATACAAAATACACTTTCACAATTGCTCTTCAAACACATATTGAATGATTGTGAAGGAATCTTCAAACCAAAATTAAAATAGACTAATATTATCCTTGTGGTTGCTCTCTTGGAACTTGTTGATTTTGAGTAAGAAAAAAACCATAAGGGATATTTGAGTAATTTATCCAATGAGGATTAAAAAAAATGAGTGCAATTGGAGATAAGAAGAGTGTGAATTGTTGACGTTCGATCAACCAAATTTTTTATTGGGTTAACTTTCTCGACGAGCCTTACGAGTTGAACAATTTAAATTACATTAGTGGGCCTTGGATTGGATCCTTACGCTGTGGAACACAACCTACTTTCGGTATTTTAGAGCAACTACAACCTATCTACAAAACTATATTTTAGAATTGGAAACTACTCCAACCCACCTCCAAATTTGAACTCTCCACAAATTTGATCTCCTAGATGGAGACTTCAAATTTGGTCTTCAATTTGGAGTCTCCTCTAACAAATGG
>CM018892.1:16527080-16534580 GCA_009663005.1 Actinidia chinensis
TTTTGTAACATTAAAAGAAAAAAATATGACATGACATTGATTACAAAATGTGTTGGAATGTCATAAAAAAAAGGGGGGGCGCCACGATCCAGCCCAGGACCGACCTGTTACTGTAGCGGACTGGGTTAATGGGCAGGTCTAGGTAAGAAAAGGTAGTTAATAGGCTGGGCCTAACCCGATCCGTTACAGTAGTGGGCTAGGCTCAGCCCGAACCGTCCATTTGTGCACCTTTATTTGGTTCAATTTTTAGAAAATTTATTTCGTTGATGATTTTTTATAATTTTTGCAAAAACAGAATGCAATTTTTAACAAATATAAAAAAGATGTTTTTAATTTTTCATTTTTTTTGGCTAAATAATATATGAAAACTAAATTTAACTAGTTTTTACTACTTTTTTTGAAAAAACTACTTTTCAACTTCTAGATGTGCCTTGGTTGTCTTCTAGAGGTCCCAATTTTTTTTTTTATAAATTGGTTAAGCATCACTAGAAAATCGCAACGGTTAAGCCAAACAATCACGTGTGTGTATATGTATACTAGTAGAAGTATGCCCGTGGCCCCGTGCTATGCACGGGCGAGTAATTCAATCAATTAAAAAGGTTAAAACCGTCCAACGTTCAGTAATATCATTCATAACTTGTTTGCTTCCTTGTTCCACTTGTTTGTGGAATTCCAAGGTCGTGAAGCTTCTCCAGAGGCACTGCTCAGGCACAATGGCCTATCATGCCGATCCATCCTCTACTTGAAAAGTGAATTATTCACAGGGTTTTGCAAGGCTTAAAATTGGATATTTTTTTCCATAACAGGCTAAATTGAAATCAAATGCCTTATACCTCCATATAGGATGTTGGCAAATAGTTCACAAAAATCACATTTTTTACTGGTCGTGCTTTTGTACTAGTTCTTATAATCTGGTGATTACAAGCAAAACTGAAATAGTTCTTTTGAAAATATATAGTTTTTTTTCAGTTCTGCTCCATGTTCTCAACTATCTAATGTTTTATGTTCTCTCTGTTTCCTGAGCGCAATGGTAATACTCTGAGTATTGTGGGGAAAAGAAAGAAACTAAAAAGATAGGAAAAGAAAAAAAATAAAGGAGGCAACTAGTTGGTTGCTCATGAAATTAAGAATATATTTGTTTTGTATCTATAAAGAAATTGATTACATAGAATTTCCCTTTCCATATTCTTTTCTACAGATCCATGATGCATACGTAGTGTTTGTCTAAAAATATTTTATAGTTTGTCATGAAGCTAATAATGAGAGATATTGCCCTAAAACAATTATGCTACAGAATGTAGAGGAAATGGGTAGAGATCCACCACCTAGTTGATTTTATGTTTTTGAGATTTTATTAATTTTTTTATATTTATTAAAAATTTATAATTTACGTTTCTAGTGAAGAGAAAAGTTTAAAAATTTGTAAAAAATTGTTCAATTTAGAAAATAAAATCCACTAAAGATATAATAAATATAGAATTTTTTTTCTTGAGAAATAAAAAAGGTTTTTTTGTCTTTAGATAATGATTTTTACAAAATTTGAACAAAACATTAGGGGGAAAAATGGACAAAATGATATGAATTACATAATCCTTAGTTAATTCACAATAATAATAACCATGTCTCTAAATAAACAAGTGAGGACAAAATAGTCCTTTAAGATCTGTTTGGTAAATTAATTTAGTTAGTTTAATTTTTGAGTTCTTTCGTGGTCCTTTTTATATTGTTTGATCAAGATTTTTACGGTTTCTTTAAACGAGAAAAAAAGTAAAATATAAAAAAATTCAATTGAATGTAAAAAAAAATAGTTTTGTTAGTGAAAATGTTTCTTTTTTGTATCTAATGATTTTAATTCGATCAGCATTTTTAAATTTTTAGATTTTTCTGGTAAAACGAACACAAAAAATTACTGAATTATGGTCAAAAGGTAAAACAAAAAATCATTAAAACGGAAATAAAAATAATTTTAAAAACCAAATGAGATTAAATTAGCAGCTTATTCCAAACCAAAAAAAAATGGTTATCCCAAACAGGACCTATAGTTAGGTCAGCTGTGTTTGGTAAGTGGAGTAAGTAATTAGTCTCGTCAGGCCAACATCAAGACCTTACTATTCAGTTTCGTTGAATAGTATTCCAAATCAACGCCCACCTACACAATTCCAGGACCGGTTGGACATTTTTTGAGGGGTTCGATATCAGCAATGCTACTGTTACCGAAAGTTTACGATTTGTTATCGGATTAGCACCAAAAACGGAACGTTTTGGTGCAAAAAATCAAAACGACGTCGTTCGAAATAATGGGGATTTTTACCGGAAGAAAACTAAAAGCCATTTTAGTACCTAAAACGTCGTCGTTGTGGTGCTTATCGATAACAAATTCGGTAAAATGTCGCGTGAACGTAGCAGTGCTGGTTCGATATGCCCTTCCAAAAATGTGCAAGACATCCAAAATATAGAAGCTATTTGAAAATACCACTCTACCTCGACCCATTAGTGTTGTAGCCCGGGTGTGAAACCGACCATCTTAACAAAACGAAATTATTTGGCCCATTAACCCAGCCCGTAGTCTCGTTAAAACCCCCTCCCCAAAATAAAAAAAAAAAAATCCACGGCTACATATCCAAAAACAATATCTGGGATACATGAGTCCGTCGGAGCGAGGTGGATATATATATTCTCTTGTGATGATTAAAAGTAGATGAGTTCACTGGTTGGTTTTATGAAAATTAGGTTAAATATTTTATCTTTAGTGAAAATTTTATCAAATTGGAAAAAAAATATTACATTTTTATATTACTCTCGTCAATAAGGAAATTTTAATCTAAAGACGAAAAATGTGAACAAAAAAAAATATAATTAAAAATTGAGAATGAATTATATATGCATGCAGTGCAAACACAAAATTTACACATTTAATTAACAATTAACACATCATGAATTTTTTAAGAAAATAAATAAACATAACTAATTATTCTCAACAAATTTAGGATGTGTTAATGAATGTTTGAATGTATGTAAGCTTTTTATTTACACTACGTATGTAAATAATTTAATTTCTTAAAAAATATTAAAAAAATCTAGACAAAACTGGGAGTAGATCTAGATTCGGGCTCAAATGATGAGAAGTTCATGCGTTTTTTTTAATGTTAAAATTAATGTCTTCGTAGCACATTTGCTAAGGCAACAAACTAGTAGTATTTTACTCCAAAAAATTTTACAAAATTTTTTATTTTTAAAATAAAAGTATAAAATTTTAACTAAACGTATAAAAAATGTACTAAAAATGACAAAACTAAAAAATAATCCAAATTTGGGCTAGTTTTTTTTCCCAAAAGAATCCTACTCATCCCCGTCGCTTGTGTGGAAAAAAAAGCGTATTTGAAAACCATGTGTTGTTTGGTAACATAAATTTCCAATGGAGGTATGACTGGAAATTTGTTTTATTATTTTGTTCTAATCTCTTTCACTTTATTCTTATTTAGGAATATCAAGCTCACACTTGTACCAGATGACAAAAGCCCTGATATAGTTACTCCACTCGAGAAAATTGTAAAGTCCTTGAACGTCACGATAAAAAAGATCTGGTGATGGTTTCCTGACAACACACAACTTGCCCATTTAGAAATCAAATCTTGGAATGCGCATTTGATCCCGGACCGTGCAACTCCATCACACTTTGCCAAGCAATTGTTTGTCTTTTTTGAAAGAAACAAGGTGTCCAATCACGGACATGACATGGACACAATTATAATGAGCACACGGTGATGAGATGGGCAGGGGTCACTATTTTGGGGATAACACATTATGTCACGTTTATATGAATAAATCTTAAATGATTATAAATTTTTCACGCATTAAAATATTCATTCATAAAAAAAATATGGCACAACATGACACAAGGAGCGAATGGGTCGTGTCAGGCCTAAGTTTTTATTGAATGAGCATGGTATGACATGATTAAAAATAAACACAACACGGTACGACATGTAATGAAATACGATAAGTACATAAATAAATTGATTAGGTCAACACGACCCGACCCATTTGACAGATGCTGACGGCATGCTTAACACATGCACGTCGAACAAAAAATGGTATTTCCAGTGGAAGATGGATTAATAACACGTAACAAGCTGCTCTAGAGAAGCTTATGTTTATTTCTTTGGAAAAATAATCTCATTTTTTTTCATAATTTTGTGATCAAGATTTTACAGTGCTCAATAAAAAAGGAACATAATCTACAACCAGACAATTTTAGGAAATATGAATCTAAAAAAAATAATGAAAAAGTGCCAACCCAACTAACATGGAGACTATACTGGAAAAATAAAAAATAAAACCCAAAAAATGTAACCAAGAAAAAAAAAAGAAAAAGAAATTAAACAAGTAGGATGGCGATGACAAAGGCCCATAATAGAAAGACTTCGATGGGTTCTACAAATGAGGCCCAACAACCTCTTGGTCTGAGCTTCTAGATCACTAGAAAATGACTACCTCCGATAACCAACACTTTGTTTTATTTTATTTTATTTAAAAAAGGAAAAAATTGTTCATATCCAAGTTCCAGTCGAAAGATCAGTAAATATTATTCTCCTTTTGTGATTGATAAGAAAAGGATGAGTTCAATGATTTAAATGAGACCTATGTTATAGACTCACTTTCGTAAGTGAATATATAGACTTGTTCAAATCATAAAGCTATGGAATATAACTTCTTATTTTTAATAAACTTCATAACGAATGCTTCACTGTTATTAAAATTTTCAAAATCAGCGGTTATATTTGTGAGATTTACACTTGATCATAGTGACATGTACTCTCGCAAGTAAAATATAATTGTAAGGGTAATATCACGTGAAAGTTATAATGTGGTTTTATCCATAATATCTATATTTATGCTATTATAAAAAGAAAATAACGCAGTTGTGTATGAACTCTAATTTAAAGTCTGCTTATACTTTTTTATACTCAAAATACCCCACAAACTGATTCACAATAAAAACTCCTATATAAATTAAAAAAACAAAAACAAAATCAATACACATTTGGAAATTAATTTTACTCATGACCCATTGCATAGGTACCGACTGCTAGAACAGACATATGTAAGAATGAGGAAATTTGTTAATGTAATTAACTCATTTAATAAGTTTAACAATGGTCACCTCTACATAAAAGCATATCCATTGCAGACACTAGGGAGTGTGTTAGTGTAAATCTTAGTTAGTTAGTTAGCATATTAAATACATTTTTTTCTTCTGTTAAAGTATTTGTTAACTGTAGTTAGCATGTTAACAAACTCTTGTGAGCTCCAAATCATTAAACAAGAATAAATATCAAAATTCTAATACCATTTTAAATTTTCAATCTTAATTTAAGGGGGTCGCTAGTTGGTAGTTAGCATAATAGAAATTATTGTGTTCACTAGCTAGCAAAGTAGGTAGACAAACAAAGGAGCCCCCATTTTATATATTGTGAAATCACTTTAAACAAAAATTCTAACTTTGGCAATAGAGATGGTCTAAGAGTATTCACATCATGCTGACTAAATTATCCTAAAACTTAAAAAACGATTCATATTAAACTAGCTAAAATAGCTCAAACTTTTAAACTTGCTACACTTCGTAGTCAAATATGACTAGGTATTGTTCATCAGTTATATGAATGGGTAAATTACATTTTGTACTCGTATATTTTTACTAAAATCTCTTATACATCTTTTTACTTTCAATTGTATCAATCAACTTCCTAAATTTGATATTTTCATACATATATCGTTCAATTAAGAATCAAATAAAAATATGACCGTTTAAATATGTTTTGATTCGAAAAAATAATAACCGTTTTAAAAATATATTTTTAAAAAAAATATTACAGTTTGAATAATATGACCGTTTTCAAAAGATATTATTTTAAAAATATATTTTTTAAAAAATACCACTATTGGAATAATGTAACCATTTAAAAAATATGACTCTTGAAAAAAACTTTATAAAATATAATGAATAAATAGTAAAAAAAATTATATTTTACTGAAATACAATTAGAATAGAGAAGCTGATGAATATATTATTAAAAAAATAATTAACTAAAATAAAATTATTAATTTTTAAGTTATAATTTAGCTAAAATTTGCTGAGTTTTACTAATACGATTGATAATATACCATTACCGTTCAGTTTTATGGACGGGGGGGGGGGTGTCATCCAATCCGGAAGCTGCACGTGGCAGATCTCCACCCGAAAAAAGTGCCAGCGTGCTGATGCGCTTCTTCTCTGACCCCACATAAACCGCGTTCGAACAGGGCGAGTGCGGCGAGAGGCATGGAGCGTAATGAAGTGTTGTAGCAAATCGAGACCTCCCTTCACTGCCAGTAAGTTGCTTAACATCTCTCTCTCAAATTCATATAATACTCGCTCAACATTCAATTGTATATCAGATTTTGATGATTGACGACGATTTGATGTCTTTCTTCAATGGGTTCTTGTCTAATGCGTTGAATAAAATGCGGTAATCTAGATTCATCTAATTTTGACGCTGTTAACGGACAAAAATATATAATAAACGAGCCTTATGGTACTTTAAGCCCGTACCGATCTCCGATTTTTGTTAATTCGCCCGGCATTAGATTGCAGACAAGAAATGTGGTCAGGTTTGATTTAGGTCAGAAGAATGAGTGCCCTTGGGCGTAATCTGATTGTTAACCCCATTATCGACACAAGAATGGGTTGAATTCAATAATTCAGGTGATTCAATTGATTTTAAGCAGTTATTCTTGAGGTCATCATTCGTCCGCATAATGGGATTTAGAATGTGAAAGAAATTAGGCAATTCAGATCGTATCATGTTGTCATCGCCAATGATTGGCGACAGAAGCGTTTAGGTATCAAGGTCTCAAATTTTTGGGGCCCAATGCTTTGTCAAGAAAGAACACTGCCCACCGGAGGAAGTTCCACGTCTTCCGAATTTCGATAGCCTACAAGTGTGGGGTGTGGAGGCACGAGATACCCACGAGCATGGCTGAAGCCAAGTGCATGCAAGGGAGTTGGCACTTGGCACGTGATGATTTTGGTGGCAACTTGATGCCAATTTAGCCTAGGAAATTACACAAGGGGTTACCCACAAAGCATAGAAGGTGCATTTCCTAAACCCTCGCTGCCAGGGCTATTGCGTAGTGCCGAAACACTTGTTTGTTGATGGCACAAGCACTGGCTCTCCCAATCTCACATGGGCTTTAAACCCCTCATGAGTGACAAAAAGCTTACCCCCAAGTTGTCTCAGGATTGCCACACTTAGTGCATCATCTGGAACAGGAGGCTTGTAGGGGCTCACTACTTTCCTTATAGTTGCATTTTGAGGCCATGGTACAGTGCCATCAAGCAAGTTGGCCTCCAGGGCTGCACACTTAGTGCCTCAATCCTTGGAACCTGAGGCTTGTAGGTGGCTCACACTTTCCCTTATAGTTGCATTTTGAGGCCATGGACCGTGCCATCAAGGAAGT
>CM018892.1:16539580-16542080 GCA_009663005.1 Actinidia chinensis
TTAGCAGACAATTTTGGCCACCAAATATTGGACTATTATCACATTCCTTTTTGTTTTCTGTTATATTTAATGAGGATCTTTCAGAAAGTTATAATTAATTGTGCATCTATTCCAAAATTTATATGCATGAATTGAAGAAGTTGTTAATCAAAACCAACTTATCATAGATTAACTGGATTATCTGGTTATCCTTACAAAGCATGCGAGACAACTAATGAAAAGTTTCATGGTCAAGCTCTACAGGATATGGTTGACAAAGTCAAAAGGAATCACTTGAGGTTTTGCCTTAGTTGAGGATTCAATCAGTACTTAGTGCACTTCGATTGTGAAGCTTAAAAGGGGATTTCACTCGATCAACTCTCTTCGATTTCGGAATATTCGAAGAGAGTTAGTCTGCGGAACAGAACAAAACATCTGTGTAGTAATGGGAATTCATGACAGGGATTTTTTTGCGTCAATTAGCTGCTGTGAAGTATAAATGATACTTGGGCCAGTTGTATTAGCCTTGGAGAAAGACAAATGAAGAATCTTTTTAATCTTTTGTTAGTTTGTTTACATAGTAACCCCGTTAATTATTTTCATGGCCAGGCTTGGTTTGGACTGGCAGAAGAAATTTCTAAATATGGGATTTCCAGAGGGTTCAAGAAGAAAGATTATATGGGAAATACATTCCGTCCCCTTCTCTCTCGGTAAAAGGTATGTTGTTCTTTGCCGTTATCCTTCCTCTTCCTTGCAGAATAGGCTAGGGAACAATTAGGGTATTGCGAGATCTTGAAAGTTGAAGGTCTCGTTTGTTTGCAGGCGACTGGAGAAGGAGTCTCCGGACTGGACAAGTGAGTCCCCGGGATTATAATGTCGGACTAAATCTATCGTGTAGCCGTTGTTTTGCTCGGACAAAAACTCTGGATAAGTGGTAGTTCAGTCCACTTGTCCCCATGTGCGTTTGCAGCATAGGATTGGACAAATGAAGGAAATGACCAACATACCCTTCATTTATTAAATTTGCCTCACACCTATTAGGAAATTACTCTCTCTCTTCTCTTTCTTTTTTTTTTAGGTTTTTAATAGATTTTTTTTATTAATTAATTTTTTATAGTTTTATTTATTTTGGAATAAACAACCTGTTTTTTAAAAAAGTAACCGTTTTTCTGAAAAAAAATATTTTTAAACTATTTTAATAAAAAAAATATATCAAAAAAGAATAATTTTGAAATATTATATTTGTTAAAATTTTGAACTTTTTTGTTTTCCCTTAACGAGATAAGACTGAAAATGTAAATTTTTTTATTTAATGTGTAAAAATAATTTCTAAAAAGTATTATTTCTGAAAAAAAAAAAATAATTATTTTTAAAAAAAATAACTTTATTTGTTTAAAAAAATAAATTGTTCTCAATAATATCTATTTCGAAGACTATTTGGTTTAATATTTTTTTTGATTTAAATATTTTTTAAAAATATTTAATAAAAAAATATCTAAAAAATAATAATTTTGAAAATATATATTTTGATAAAATTTAAACTTTTTTGTTTCTCTTAACGAGGATAAAACTGAAATGTAATTTTTTTTATTTAATTTATAAATAAAAATTAATATTCTGAAAAAAATAGTATTTTAAAAAAATAACTTATTTTGTTATAAAAATAAAAAGGAGTTAGTTTATAAAAATTGGTCGCAAAATAAAGATATATTCCAAAATTATTTTGTTTAATATATTTTTTGATTAAATATTTTAAAAAAAATATTTTTTTTTTAGAAAAATGGTTAATTTTAAAAATAAAGCTTGGTTTATCCAAAAAAAACTGATTAAAAAAATTAATTAATAAAAAATAAAAAAAAATATAAAAAAACTTATAAAAAATAATTAAAAATAAAAATATAACAAATGAAAGAGAAGGAGAAGAGAAGGGGGAGAGAGGAATTATTCAATATGTGTGAGGGCAAATTAGTAATTTTACAGATGTCTAGTCCCGGGACTAATTGTCCCACCCCACACCATGGGACAGGGTAGTCCCAATATGGGGGAATATTATCCGTTCGGGACTAATAGTCCGGCCATTGATGCAAAAACAAACACGGGACTGGCGACAAGACGCGTTGTCCAATGACCTCGTCCGGGCAAAACAAATACGCCCTTAAGTATTTCATTTCCCTTTCTTCTGGGGATATTAATATGGTCCTGATATGCCATTGGAATTGTGTGTGGGCTACTAGGGCCTCAACGGTCTTATTAGGATCCCATCTTGGCCAAAATATAATGTCTTTGATATAATACAATGGCCATGTTTGTTTGGTGGGATTAGGCCGGAATGGACAACGAGTCCAGTCCAGTCCGGCATGTGTTTGCAAAAAAAAATGACTCCGGACTATTAGTACGATCGGAACTATAGTCCGGTATATATGGGACAGTGCGTCCGGGGGTGGGGGGGGGGTGGGGACAAAATAGTCCCAGGACCTAGCATAAGTAGGGACTAATATGTAAAAATTACTAATTTGCCCTT
>CM018892.1:16710207-16712707 GCA_009663005.1 Actinidia chinensis
GTCATTCCATCCACTAGCGACGTTTGAGAAGTAAGTAATGATGCAAAATACTCACTTTCTTTGTTTAGTTTTAAACGATCCTATGAGTTCTCTATCAACATGGCAGACCATAAAATCAAGTGCCAAACCAGTAAACTGGCTTTTGGACTCATTTTTCCTTACTTGTTAGACTAAAATAGGAAAATTCTACCAATTCGTCTTCAAGTTACAACCACCAACTCAAGGACTTGATTCATTGCCAACAGCCAACCATCATTGGCACTGTAATTTGCTTTTGCTTGACTTGTAAATAAGCCCTTAATCGAATATTGCAAGTATGGGAAATTATCTGTGTGCGCTAAGGGTGTAAATTGGGTCGGATCGGGTTGAGCCAATTTGGTCACAGATTTGATGGACTCGGTCCAGACTAACCCCAATCCGCACAGGTGACGATTTTGGGCCTACAATCCTAAAGTCCGGCCTAGCCCGTGGGACTGGCTCACCCGATGGGCAGGCTAGCTAGGATCGGTCCGAGTAGGCTGGGTCTGAAAGGGGCTCGCCCGGCCGAATCAACATGATTTTTTTTTTATGACTGGTCGGGCTTGGCCAAAAATTTCTTGAATTTTCGGTTGGGTTGGACAGGCTGAATTAGTGGGCCGGGCTTTAGGCTCAAACATATCTAGTTGCGCTGGCGGGCCGAACTTCATCTGGGTGTCCAGCCCGAGTCTAAAGGGAGGTGGGTTTCGGACTGACTCAATGACTGAGTGCTGATATAACCCTCGCCAATTTCGAGCCGAACACCAAGCAGGATCATGGTAATTATTGCTCTGAAACTACACTAATTCATAATAACAGTTATAATCATTCATAATCAAATCAAAATAATTCATAAAAAGGCAAAATATATTCTAATGTGTATCCCACTTTAATTATCCACTATAATTAATATATGGATCGCACATAAATGAATCATAAATTATTATAAAAAAAACCATAAAAATAGAGCATAAATCTTCATAAAAACACAACTACAATTCATAACTTCGTGTAACAAAAAATCATAATAACTTTCTTATTAACCAATTGTCTAGGTAGCAAGTATTTGAACATCATAAAGATAATTGTTGCAAATCCTACCGAATCATATCCCTTAAATCAATCTATTAATGAGTCATGACTATTCCCAATAGTCACATCAAACTGTTTGGATCAGCCACTAACTGTTTTAAACGATTATAGAATCTACTGTATTTGGGGTACCCAAAATGGGATACCCATAGCATTTTCCTGCGTCTATTGCTGCAATATGATTGTTTGAAATCTCAGCACCAGTTCCACCATTCAATCGTGTTAATTTTGCATGTCAACCATTGGATATTCGAATCGTGATGATTAAGATTAATAAAACTAATAAAAATAAGGATAAATTTCACTGATATCTCCCAAGATTTTTAATAAATACAATTATTTTTTCTGTAATTTTAAAAATAGTATTAATTTTTTTTATTTTTAAAAATAATGTTAATATTTCCTCTTAATACTAATTTTTGTTCAAAAATGAGAAATTTATTAAAAAAATAACTAATCTAAATAGTTTACTTTTTAATTTTACTAATGAAAATGTAATTAAAAAATAAAACTTTGTTATCAATAAAAAAATTTAAAAATTAATCTAAATATTTTACTTTTTAAGTACTCATAATCTAAACGTAGTAAAAAAATAACTTTATAATTATCGTTTTGAAAAAAAAGAGAGATAATATTAATAATTTTAATCGGCGTATTAAAAAAAATTTAAAAGTCAATCTTATCATTTTTGCACAAAATTAGCTCCGGAGGGAAATCTTTACAATCATTTCAAAAGTAAAAGATATTAGTGTTATTTATAAAACTACAGAGGAGGTGACTAAATTATTTAGAAACCTCAGATATGTTTAGTTAAATTTATCCTAAATATACTTTTATCTTAATTGTTCGTATTCCGCGCACACGCATACCATGTGCGCCGATCATAACCAATGTTTTCGCCTTCCGAGTAGCCAGTGGCGGAACCAGGATTTTAATCCAGGGGGTCAAAGTGTAAAAAAATTAATATATTTCAGAGAGTTAAAGTGTAAAAAAAAAATTTTAAAAGAAATTTTGTAATTCTTGAAAGTCAGGGGGCGCAGCCCTACGGACATCCCCTAGGTCCGCCCCTGCTAGTAGCGTATACCCCGCGTGTAGATACTGTCGAATGCGTGTTCTTAGATAATCAAAATTTATTGGTTGACATTCCCAAAATCTTAGATTTCTCCTATGAGATATAGAAAATAAGGCAATTCATAATAATTTACCCAAAAAACACACATTTTGAAGGGGAAAAAATTTATAAACAAGCATATTCGACCTGTTAAATGTGAAAAGACCATAAATAGTTATATTCATGTGCGGTTATGGAGATGAGAAAAAATTGATCGATAAAGGTGATAACTGACAAGCGATTCTCGATAACTAGATGTTCAATTGAGCCTGCAAAACAGTA
>CM018892.1:16717707-16727707 GCA_009663005.1 Actinidia chinensis
ATTAATTTGGAAAGAGAAATCCGAAAAGAAACTAACATAAAGGCCCGGGGGGGTGATATCTTGAGAAAATCTGTCTCGTGGGATTCCAAATTGAAACACGTTTAGAAATTATAAAAGTTTGTGTTCAAACAACCATGTTGATGTTGCAAAGATTTTTGGCGTCACAAATTTTGTTTCTTGCTTAGCTTAGGACAAATATCTTGAGCTGGACAAAATTGGAAAAAAAAAAAAGGCATCCTAAGTAATAGTACGTAGGTCAAAAGTCCTGCAAATAGGATTCAGATTCTGGCGTTGAGTGTGCAGAAGTATGTTACAATTTTTAGTTAAAAAAAAATTAATAACGAATAAATAATATACGAGTGTTTGTAATTCACAAATAAAGCATATTCTCATAATTAAAAATAAAAAAATATTATCGTATGTAGTTTTACAGTCTAATATTTTGAAAATCGGACTATTGAGTGAACTAAAAAAGAGATTAGGTCACGGGTCACGGGTTCAACCGTCGAGTAACCGTTATTGACTCGTAATGTCATAATTATGTCGTTAATTTATTTATTAATAGTAATAAAATATCTCTTATTTTTTTACACTAATTTTTATACTTAAAATCTAAAATTTTTAAATTAAAACATAATTTTTTTTCTAAAATAGTGAACCGGACAGTCTAATGACCGGTTCAACCAACAGGTTACCGATTCAACCGCGATTTTAACTGAGTTTGAACGAATTTTGACGGGTGACCAGACCGTTTCTTCGACCTGACGATGATTCAACCAGTCTAACCGGCCGGTCTAATCCGATTTTTAAAACCATGGTTTGCACTATCATACTATATAATCAAACTAATATAATTTTGGAGTACTGCAAATCCTTATGATTTAATAATTATGTTTGTAATTATAACATGAGATTGAGTTTTATTAAATTTTGGGGGTACGTGTGATCGCCACTTACGCTGCTTTTTGATCTATCTTGATGTTAGGCCTAAATCTCCAAACATGGCTGTTGATTTTATTCCCGTTATGAGTATTCTGGATTTCTCTCTCAATCTTGAAATTTCTACGTAATAGTAGTAGAGTGAAACTGACAATATTCGAATATAAAACTTATATAGCATTTTAACACATAATGATGTGGATTATTATAAACCTTTTATCAAAGAAACAAATTATTCGTGAAGATAGTTTTATTTACAACAATGTTATTACCATATCATTCTATATAATTCTATCTACAAATATACCATTAGTTTCCATAATAAAATGATGTATTTAATTGTTTTTATTATGATTAGTATAATTTAGGCATATTTAGGGAGTCCGAATTCCCTGTCCCATATGCTCTATCCCAAGCTCCTGTCCTACCCCCAATGAACGACTCATGTCCAAATATAATTTATCTAATTACAAAATCTCATCTAATAAATTATATTTAGACAGGTGTCGTTCATTGGAGTGAAACAGGGGTTTGGGACGGGGATCCCAGCCATACTTAGGTTTTGTTCAAGTCTTATCCACTAGACCCCAAAGTCCACATGGTCTACGTCCCATGAAGGATATTTGGAATAGTTTGCTTGCATTAAAACTAGTACAGTGTGTGATCCCCACTTTTTGGCTAATTCTTGGTTGCTTCCAATTTGATCTTATCCTCTGTAAGTCAACAACAGTCTTATCCTGGGGGAACCCCATGTACAACTAGCAACAATACTTCACGGCAATTTAATAATTGTTATAGGGACCAACGACCAAACGTGAAAACAGGTTGTCCAATTTCTAGCCATGTCAACCTTGTAACATTTCATTCACAAGTGTTTCCATAAGTAGACTTACAATTTCGTTTAGAAACGGATCCAGAATTCTTAGAGGTGATGAAGCATAAATTGAAGGGAGATATTAATAATTTTTGAATTATATTAAAATTTGTAGTATAATTGGTGATTTTTTTTTAAATTATTGGGGGTGCGATCGCCCCCCTACGCCCTCCCAGACCCATCCTTAATTCCATTATCACTATCTACACACAAAATGGTTTTTGATTTTATATTTTCAAATATGAGGTTATGGGTGTTTGTCAAAACTTGAAAAAATCGATCAAAAAATAATTTTTAAGTGATCTTTCAAAAGCTGAAAAATGAAATGAAAGTCGAATTTTCAAGTTGAAGGTGCTTTTGGTTAAAAACTGAAGCCATCAGAATAGGTAAAGTTAAAATGTCAGTATTAATTCTGAGTTATTGTAGTCATGCTTCTACTTATTTTTCATTAAACAAGGTGAAAGGAAAAAAAATAATTTTCTGGTTTTGCTTCAAGTCACAGTTATAACAAACAAGTTTATCACGTTCTACATATTTAAGAATATTTAACCTTCAATCACAACTAATTTATTAATCTTTGTTTTGTGTAGATGCACACTTACAAACAGCATAAACTCGACTTCATTGTATGTGGAACATGATTTGTTGCAACTCTTTGTTCACAATTGGGCAAATGCGTAACGTTTTAATGTGAACAACAATAGTAATGTGTTTTTAAGTGGTAGCACTAACATATTTTCCAATGAAATGACAATCTATGGGCACTTGAAGATGTATCCTATGGTTGAAGAACTATTGGTTCCAATTGCAATAAATGGAGGCCAAATTTGAAGTTTGTGATGCGCATTTAGTACCTCTTTGATTGATTGCTACTAAGACGATAATATTGACTAGTTTTGTGGAATACAAATATAATGTTGCAAACACTAGTGTCTGCTATGCTATTGAGGGATTAAGGACTTTCCATTTTTGAAAATATGATGCTTGGCTAATATTTACTGTGGTTCATATCACCCCATAAATTAGTGGTCTTCTTGTGGACACAATTAATTTTCTTTTCTTTTTTTTTCTTTTTTTTTTCTTTTTTTTATTAATAAAGTGGAAGGTATTGACTAGGGTTGGTTAGTGGGTGGATTTGAATCAGTTTGGATGGGTCATAAATGATTAAGTAGTTAGCAACATTATTACAACTCATACCCAGATCAGTGGCGGAGCCACATGGTGACCAGAGGGGCAGCTGCCCCCTCCCCCCTTAACTTTGAAATATTTTTTTTACCTATAGTTTTAGATATTTTTTATAATTTGCCCCTCTCAAAAATTATAAATGTCCCCTCTTAAAAAATTTCAATTTGCCCCTTGAAAATTTTTCCTGGCTCCGCCGCTGACCCAGATCTATCCATTTATTTAAGGGCAAATATAACCTGCCTAATTAACCCAATTATGCATTCACCACCACCCACCGCCACTCACCAATCGCCAATCCATTTTGACATCAGGCCCTAAATGGGTTGAATTTGCCAGGTCTTAATTTTAGTGGATAAGTTTGGGTGTGGTCATGCAGTGAGATCAAAACTGCTACCCATAGTTTTGACAGTTGGGCGGGGCCCGAGTGGTTGTGGGTTTTAGCTATTATGCTGGTAGAATATTCGATCAGTTCAATTACAATTAGAGAAAATAATATTTTCTTTTACCAGATTAGATTTGGAACACTGCAAGCACAGTAATAATAATAATAATAATAATAATAATAATAATAATAAAAAATCTCGTTATTCTTGACTTTATTCGTGTTGTCACCCCAAAAAGCTTGGATTCCGTTTCAAAAAGAAACCCAAGCCATGGGCCATCAACCATAATTGGGCTTCAGCATTGTTTGGCAAGCCCAATTGGGCTGACATGCAATCGATTTAGGGCTTATTATGGGGTGGAATGTATTCAAATATATTCCTCTTGGTCCAAATCTATAAAACAAACCCCATAATAGTTACAATTTCGTATTTTGTTCTCAAATATTATTTTGGAAAATAGCCCATTTTTCAGAAAACAAGCTCTATTTACTATTTAGTTAAATTTTCAGAATTAATTTTTCAGAATAGCTTCAAAAATCATTTTTAATTTGAGAATAAAAGACACTCATTGATTTCATGTACTATTCATTTTTGGGTGGAAATAATTTTTGAAAATTTGAATACATCGTTTTAAAAAAAAAATTCTATTTAATAAAAAACCTGAAAAATAAGTTTTGAAAACTGTCAATTGAATAAATATTTAAAAAACTAGTATATTACAAAACTGATTCTAAAACCTGAATTAAACATAGCCTTGAAAACCCATTTCGCTTAAAGATAAATAATATACACATGAAAACAATGAGTTTTTAATTCAGAAAATAGTATTTGAAAAGTGTTTTGAAAAAACTGAAAATGAAAAGAAGAAAAAAAGGCAAAGGTACTGTAGAAACTATAGATATCGTCTGGATAGAGTGTTCGATGGATCTTACTAAACTTTCAAAACAGGGTGGATAAGGATGGATTCTTTAACTAAACGTTTATATGCTAAAAATCTTAGAATATTCTACATGATCTTTTTTGGAGATTTAGGAAGCTAGATCACTCAACAAATGACACTTTTTTCCATAATATAGAGGAATAGATATCTATTAGGAAACAATGACTTGTTCATTCTGTTACTCATGAACCAGTTGTGAAATGGGAATGATCACAGCCCTAAAATGGGGGGAGGCGGGTTTCAAACAAATTTCATATTTTTCGGGGTATCATCATGGTGCGCGTGATACTATGGATTTGTCAAATATCCTCTTATTATTCTACAATTTTTTTGAACCATGAATCACTCCAAAATCATTTATAGGGGAATATATTTCTTCTTCTAACGCCTGATTATATATATCTTCTATATTATACTTACTATTATCCCCCATTTTTCTTTTATAATTTGGTTGGATTTTTAGTCCTAAATGTAATACACCTTTTTAATGTCTCTTAGTATGCGCATTTTTGTAGTTTTTTCTTAACGTTTTGAATCTTGTAAACAATCAGAGCCCAAAACGTTTCCTAAAACCAAAAATTACGGAGCGGAGCGGCTACAATACATATAAGATATAGCTTGTATTGTTAAAGGTAAGTGGGGTGTTTGTGGCTTTGTATCCACGTTGAAAGTTTATAAAACTTTGTTAGGTTTATAAAGCCTTGTCCACTCACTATGTGATGATTGAATTGAGTGTTTTAGGTAGTTATTCAGTGTTTTGCGTGCACGAACGCACGCTCCGTGTGGCGGAATTAATTAAAAGGCTGGCATTATCTTTTTGTTATTATTATTTTTATAACTATTTTTTTAATTTTAAATTAAACATCATGACCTGTTTATTTGAAATGAATAGACATCGAGTTTTGGATTTAAATTAACAAAACATTGTTTTGTAACCCTTTTATATTCTAATATATCAATTATCTGAGGGAAATCAGTGGAAAAAGTTTTAGTCGGATTTCAGATCTTGTTGTTGGGGGTGGGGTTTTCTTTAGAATTGTTTTGCCTCTACCATGCAGTCACATAGTAGGGGGAAAATAACACTTTTGAAGGAAAGTGTCCATTGATATGCCTCAAAATCACATGTTTCTGAATTTCAGATTCTTCAATAACATACACAATTTTTCCAAAATCGTGTATATAATGCGCTTGATAAACATTACTCTACTCATCCTACATTGACTGTAAAAAATAATTTTTTAATACAACGTGTAATATTTATCACATTCATACATAATACACTATGTTTTACTATTTTTAGCATGCTCACCTCTCGTAAGACTCACTACTCCGATCATAATATACACCACAATCGAGCATAATATTTTTATGATATACGCGATGTGTATTATAAATTTTTATGTATACATATATATATATATATACATACATACATACTATAAAACATAACTCATTTTGAATCTCAAAATTATCTTCCACTATCTATGGTTTAAATCCATTTGAATTAATATAAGAGATGAAATTTTACTTGAGATTATTATTTTTCCAAAAATATTACTTCCTTCTCCTCAAAGGTGTGGGACTCACATAGAATTTTATTCAATGGACAAAAAATCTTTAAATCTGGGCATATTTTTTATCAATTGAATATTTTTTAGTCAGACCCACACCAAAAAAACTAAAATACTTTTTTTTTCCCTCATTTCTCCCAAATTAGAAAAAAAAAATTAAAATAATTTTAGTTTCTAATTTGTTCTCCATTTTGTAGTAATATATCTCTTCGTATATGCATGCAATGTATTTTTTATCTGATGTTTATATATTTTTTTTAGATTGTAAAACTCTAATGAGTCCACCTAAAAGGTGGTATTTTTTTATGTAGTGTCCGTAAGCACAGATAATTACTAGTATATATATATATTATATGTTTATATAAACAATAGTGAAATGATCTTTATGTTAGTATGCAAAAAATGATGCTCTTGCATTCATTGTTGCTTGTGCTCTTAAAACATTATTGCTCTACATCATTTAAGATTACATATATGTTGCACATATTATTCACAATTTATATAAAAAAAAATCAATAATCCCCACTACTTAGATCAATGAAAAGAAAGTTAGAAAGCACTAAAATTTGGTTCCAAGAGTAACTAAATAATTTCTCGTGAAGCGTTGGTAAAGCTATCTCAAGTGTAGTTAACTTTTGTAAAGATACTTTAATTGAAGAAATAATACAAGTTTCTCAAATGGTACTTGGTACATTTTTTTTTGTGTTTTTTCGGAAACTCTTCCATTCATGATGGTTGAAGTGTTGTTGATGGAGAAAAAAGATCCGTAATTAAGTACAATGAGATTTTGAAACATGCTCATGAAATTTAATTTTTTGACAAACAGTTCAAAATCTCTTGAAATATTACAATTAATATGTTTGTCAAGGTGACGATGGGTTCAAATTGAGGGTTTTGACATTAATTGAAAGTGTAGGTAAATATATAGAGGCGCAACGGGTATCTAATAACAACCAGCTCTTTAAACTCTAATTTATTTTTTTCAATATTGATTTTGTTCGCCTTTCTATATGAGGGGAAGTTATTTTCGCTTCCCCTTTTTTTAAGAAAAATGCTAACTATCACCTAATATCGAGTGGTGAAAAATAAGTAAAAAGTGTATTAATAAGAATAAAAAATGTACAAGTCTAGTGAAAATATGTTAAAATACGTGAAAATTATATAAATATATGTCCAAAATGTAGATTAACCACCGCTCACTCAGTCGGCCGTGGTTAGTAAAACCGTTTTTATGAGACAACTACTTTGTAATTGATATTTTTACTCTTACCATAAGGTTCAAGTAATACCTCTCCCTCGTGAGCTTTCAGATATAGGGGTATGGTAGCCTAGACCCTCACTCATTCCTTTACCCAAGGGGGAATTATTATGTGGTTTTCCCATCTTTGATCAAGTCAACTTTTATTGGATGATTCGAACAAACTTGTTAAATTTTCACCCATGGGGTCGGTTGGAAACTTGGTAGGGTACGTTTCAACCCCAAATCCCAAATTCGAATCTTGGAGCCTCCTATCAATTTGGACATTTAGCACAAAGATTTGGCCAACCAATTAGCAACTCATCCAAACCCTAATATATACGGGGGATTTGGTCTAGCCGTCTAGAAGTGGAAGGCCAACTCAAAATGCGGATAATTTGGCCCGCTCAAGAAAAAGAAGGCTATTCTCTTGTGTTAAAGTATATATATATAAGTTCTAATGTAAACATTATGCCCAAATACCAAGCACGCCTGATGCCTGAGCTTAAGGTCGAGGCCCAAACATCTTACGACCATAGATTGGGCGTGAGTATTTTCCACAACTACCATTTTCGATTGTATGAGCGCATTGACCTTCAATGTATATACTAACGTGTATGGCTTCTAGACTTGTCAATCACACCACGTGCCGCTATGCCTGTCAAAAAAGTTCTCAATGTCATAACGTGTCATTCTCTCATCGGATTAGTATAGACCCACACATATTATGTTGATTAAGGGACGCTTATGTAATGATTCGGCTCGGAACCACTACGGAATGAGTCTGTGTGGACTGTCTCCCCCTCATGCGCAGTTTGAGGTATGAGTTTTTTTTTAAAAAAATTGTATTTTTAATAATTTTTTATTATTTAATTAAAAATTTATATATATTTTAATTTCTCTCAATGAGGAGAGTAAAATATTTTTTTTTCATCTTTAATAGTTTTTTTAAATTAGGTAATTTTTTTATATATTTTCATACTCTTCTTGTAAAAAAAACGAAAAAGTAAAATAATTGATCAAAAATCAAAAACAAAATCATTAAAACAAAAAAAATCATATTCCAAATTGGGCCTTAACCGTGGTTTAATGCACTTGCTTAACCATGGTTATTCATTAGCCTGTGCTTTTTAATCAATTCTTACCCATGGTTAAAAGTAAAGTTAACCGGCAATAACGGGGTCTTCCGGCACTGGTCCCTCTGTCTCGTGGCACATCCCCGCAAAATCTTTCGTTCTTAAAGCAAGCAACTTTACTTAAAATATATATATTTTTTAGTATTAAGTCTCGTTTGGTTAAAACTTTTTGTTTTTTTATTTTTATACTTATGGCCTGATTTTTATTTTTTTTTGGATAATTCTAAAAACTAGTTGTCATTGGTGACTTTTTAGCTAAAAAAATATGTGATTTTTTTATAAAAAAGTAAAAAAAAATGAGATTTTAAAACTATGCAAACACTGCAGAAAAATACGCTAAGGGTGGTTAGTAGACAAAAAGTCTATTAATATGCATAAAAAATAATAAAACTTCTTAACGTGTAATGAAATATATAAAAGTGTAAAATCCAAAACAAATGTGCATTAACACAAAAAATTCAAGCAATTATTTAACTATAAAATTTCAATAAGCAAGTAAACTACGATTAAAATATATCATTGCTAACTTATTTGTCAGTTTTAGCTGATTTAGCTCTCAAAAATGATAAAACTATTTTGAATAACCTCACCACCATTCATTGAACGGTAATTAATTTATAATACTTTATATATATATTTATATATATTTTTTACTTATTTTAATATAATTTCATTAATATTATATATCATTTTTTTACACTTTTTAATATATATTTTGCTTATTAGCCACGGTAATTCATTAATAGTTGCCACCATTTTTCTTTAGATAATGACTAGTAATTACCCATGTCCACGGGCACTATATATAAAAAAGATCATATTTTAGGCGCACACTCGTTAGAGTTTTACAATCTAAAAAACAGATAAGATATTAATATCAAATAGAAGATATATCGCATTCATATACGGAGAGATATAATACTACGAAATTAATAACAAATTAGAAAGTATAGTGATTTTGGAAAAAGTATTGCTGGTTTGAGAGAAATAATGGAAAAAAAAGGTCTTCGATTTTTTTGTATGAGTCTTACTAAAAAAATGATCCAATGAGTAAAAAATATGTCAAACTTTAGAGATTTTTTGTACATTGAATCAAAACTATGGGGTATCATATTTTTTAGGTAAGAAGGAAGTAATCGTTTTAGGGAAAAAAATATTTCAGGTGAAATCTCAAACTTTGATTCATCAAATGGACTTCAACATAATAGCGGAAAATTGATTTGAGATTTAAATTAAGTTGTATGTTTATAGCTAGTTGGTACCAACTTCGCTGAGTTTTTTTTAAGTGTAAGCAAAAAAAGTTAGTCAGAGTTATTTTTTTTAGTTTTTTTATTTATTTTTAACTAAAGTAAAGTCAGAAAAAAGCCAAATAAAAACAAAAAACTCTTGACTTTTTTTTAATAGAAAATTTAGAAAAAACTTGATTTTAGCATTACCAAACGAAGCAAAGCAAAAAAAATTAATTAAGTTGACTTTTACTTTTTTTTGTTTTTATTATTTTTAGCTAAAGAAAAGTCAGAAAAACAAAAAAAACAATAAAAAATCAGACTTTTGGATAGTAAATTTTTTTTAAAAATTAATTTTAAGCATTATCAAAACGACCTACAGTATAATTTAAAAAAGTTCATTTTCAATTATTATAGTTTGGTCAAACAAAGCTTTTTAACTTTAAGTCTTGGAAGATGCCCATATCCTCACATACAGAACACCATATATATCATAACCGCATCAGCCA
>CM018892.1:16885207-16887707 GCA_009663005.1 Actinidia chinensis
GCTATGGGTACAACTAAGTTGTACCCCAAATACACACTATGTGCGGAATCTCATTTGATTTGGTGGGTGTGAGGTGAAAAGACTGGATGAACCCCACACCCAACCAATTAAAATGGAACACCTCACATAATGTGTATTTGAGATACAATTTAGTTGTTCCCATAGCATTACCCGTTTAAAATGGATCCATTATCGGAGAGGATCGGAAGATTTATCATTTTCCACATGACTAATATATTACGCAATGAACCATCACCGTTCCATATATTTGCCGCAGTCTCTGTAACGGAGCTCAGTGGTCCATCCCACTTGCTCCATTATTGTCCATGATACTGAATGAATCATTACTACTTGCATTGTGACAGGTAGGTGTTGCAATGAAGGCACGTTTAAAGTAGGTTTCTTGGTGTGTTTCAAGTAGTTTTTTTAAAAGTTTTTTTTGGTATTAGTAACTTTATGTTTCAACGGACATTACGTTAAAAAAAAAATTATTTTCAAGTGTATTTGTTAGAATTTTATAATTTAAAAATAGATAAAATATAAACGTTAGATATAAGATACATTATATATATATATAAAAAAATATATTGCTACAAAAAAAGAATACATTAAAAAGCATTAATGATTGAAAAAGTGTTCATAATTTGCAAGAAATGAGGAGAAATAAAAGAGTGTTTTATATTTTATTTGTGTGGGTCCCACTAAAAAATGATCAAATGAATAAAAAAATATATCCAATTTTAGAAATTTTTTGGCATTGGATCATAACTTTGAGAAGAATGAAGTGATATTTTTTTTAAAAAAAATAATAGACTCAAGTGAAATCTCAATCATTAGATTAACTCAAATGAATTTCAACTGTAGATATTCTAAAATATTTGTATATTATATTATAGATGTTTGAAGTGGTTGTACCAAAAAAAGAAATTTATTTAAACACGGCAAACAATAAATTTGGGTATTTTTTAGTTACCCCAAACAGGGTATAAGGATGGATTTGGATATGTATTTAATGGAAGAAAGAGAAAAGAAAAACAAAATAAAGAATCTAACGGCTCAAAATTCGCAGTGAGGCATTTGGGAATTTCATTTTATTAGGTCGTGTTTGGACAGTAGTATCAAGGATACTAATACTTATATATAACACCCATCAATTGAACTTATATTCGTCTGGTAACCATGAACAAATCAATTGATCATCAAGGTCCTGCCCAGTCTCTCTCTCTTCCCCACTTTTCTCTCTCTCAAAACACACACCAATTTCTCTCTCCTCTCTCTCTTTTATGGCACACACCAACCCAAAGGCCAAAACAGTACTACGTTTGGTATCAACCACTAGATATTATTATTTGTATTATATTTACTAAATATTTTTTAAAACAATTCTCAACCACAATCTAATATTTATGTCACCTGTAAAATTATTATTTTTAATTCACAGAACGCTATTCAAATATAAGACAATAAAAAATATATATAAATAGTTTTGGTTCATGATCGATAAATTTATCACTGTTAAATCTTTAAATGTTATTAACCACTTTAAAAAACACAAAAATGACTAATATTTATATAACTTATAATTTTTTTACTGTTACATTTTATGATCATTGTCTCTCTCTCTATACTATATAAAATACAAAACACAACTCATTTCAAATCTCAAAACTATCTTTCAATATCTACGGTTGGAATTCATTTGAATTACTTAAACGGCTAATATTTCACCGGAGTTTCTAAAAAAAATATCACTTTTTTTTTCTTAAAAATGTGGGCCACACATAGACTATAATCCAATGGCCAAAAAATTTTTAAAGATGGCCAAATGCTTTATCAATTTGATCATTTTTTTAGTGAAACCAAAAAAAATAAATAAATTAAAAGATACCTTTCTTTTTTTCTCATTTTTATTTTTTTGTATTTAATAAATTTTTTTATTTGATCAAATTTTTATATTATTTTAATTATTTTGACAATAAGAGTTTCTCTCTCTCTCTCTCTATATATATATATATATATATATATTATTTGAAGATAAAAATATTTATTTTTTATTTTTAGTGATTTTTTTTTAAATGAGATAATATTTTATATTTTTAAATTTTTTTTAAAAAATAAAAAATATTTATTTTTTATTTTTAGTGATTTTTTTTAAATGAGATAATATTTTATATTTTAAATACTTTTTTAAAAAAATAAAAAATATTAATTAATCAATTAAAAAACATTATTAAACACAATAAAAGGGGAAAAATTCCATTCAAGCACACTTCTCACTGGGTGGAGCCTGCTGTGGGCTCTAAAAGCTTTTAAGCCCGTACGGGGCCATATGCCATCAACGGCTAATTTTCTTGATACACACGTTTTTTTAATTTTATTTTTAAAATGAGGATCTCTTTTAATTTAATTCTTGAACCCGAGTAAAGCAATATTTTAAATACCGTTTTTTATGAAAATATTTTTTCAAAAAGCGCTTTCATTTGATATAAATACCGTATGA
>CM018892.1:16897707-16920207 GCA_009663005.1 Actinidia chinensis
ATGAACTTGAACATAAAAAGTAGGGGTGCATAAAATACGCGAAAGAACCGAGAACCGAACCAACCCGACCGTATTGGGTTAGGTTGGTTCGGTTCTACCATGCCCATACTTCGGTTCTATGTTTGAAAATTGTAGACTCGAACAATTCGATTCAATTCTCGGATCTGTAAAATTTTTTTACCTCGAACCAAACTGACCTAGAATCGAACAAGGAACCGAAGTTTAGACCTGATCATTGGATAGTTTGACCTTCAATGATTTTTTAATCTTAATATTTTGGACAATTAAGTTTCTTCGAAATAATATGTGAAACTTGTGGGATGTTTGGTTTGTATTATTTTAAACATTGGAGACTTTTGGTTCCTTAATTGTCTGAGTTAGGAAATATAACTTTTTTATGTAATTTGATTTTTTTTTATTAAAGACCAAAAAAATCATTTTTACCCCAAAAAAGAATATCTAAAATATTTTTTTTTTGATTTTAGTGAATCTTTTTTTAAATTAGATAATTGTTTTTTACAATTTCCGATTTCTCTCGTTGAGAGGAAGCAAAAAAATATAAAATTTTAATTAACCGATAAAAAATGTACTATTCTTTTTATAAAAAAATTAAAAAAAAATATCCCAAATTAGGCCTCAATGCCTTAGACCATCTCCACTCATAATAGTGTTTTTCTCCCATTTTTTCTCTCATTCTCCCATTCTTGCACTATTAAACAACAATATGAAAAATAAAATAATTTTATTGGTATTCCCCATTTTTTATTTTTTTATTTCTTGATTTGAAAAATAACGAGTATTTATTTTTAAAATTCTTATAAATAAAATAAATTTTAAAAAAATATTTATATTTGATGTTAAAAATAGTGAATCATATTTTTATTATTTATTTTTCTAACTAAATGCATAAATAAAATGTTTCCAAATATTCATTTATATAATATGTGTGTGTGTGAAGAAAAAGTCAAATTCATAAATATATATATCGTTTTATAATTTTAAATAAACATCACAATGTTACAATTAAAATATTTATTTATCTCTTAAATTAAATTTTTTTATCTTATGGGCCCACACACTAATCACAAAATAATAGTCTCCCCAATTCCTTCTCCTCATTTTTGTCACCAAATTTGGGGAAAAAATGGGAGAATGGTTGGAGATGAAATTTTTTTCCCCCATTTTTGTCACCAAATTTGGGAGAAAAAATGGGAGAAAAAATGAAAGAATGGTTGGAGATGAAAAAATGGGGGAATGAGAGAAAAAATAGGGAAATGGGGGAGGGTTGAAGATGGTCTTATGAAAAACATTAGAGTCCACAGTGAAAAGCAGAAAGGGTTTGCTGTGAAACTTCTTAGTGAGATAGAGAAGAATCACCCGAGCGTTGTCAATAGCAGTTTCTTGCCTTTTGGACAGTATGCTATGGATATCACTATTGTTGCTCAGGTACCCAGCTCAGCTCAACTCTTTTTTTTTATATATATATAACCTAGTATGTCGTACTCTAATTAGATTTGAGAGAGGTTAATCTGGAGTTTTTGAAATTAACGGTTAGGTAAACCTCCAGTTGCCATAAAAGAATTTGAGTTGGCGATCTCTTAAATATAAAATTATAATATTTATGACGTCAATTAACTCACCCGATTATTACTAGAAGAGATATAATGTTATGGAAACCATATGCAGTACATTTGGATTCTATTAGGGATGGTTCCGGGAGGCAATCGAACAATTTTTTTTTAAAAAAAAAACTATAAATAGTATATTGTAATGTGTAAGTTAATCATAAAATTATAAAATTTCTCACCCCAAATTATAGTATTTCGAATCGACATCGTCTACAATTTTAAAAACGATCACTTGCTCTCTAACTCAATTTCTAAGAATAGTTAGATATCTTTCTAAATGGAATATGTTTATATTAGTAAAATAATTATTTGTACTTTAAGTTCTCTTGATTTTTTTTTTTCGGAGTAAAGATTTCATATTTTTTTGCCACCAGAAAGTTAAAATCCTAAATTTGTCCGTAGATACCATCTGATTTGATATTATCGTACTCATCTAGCCATATCACCTCACGGGCCTCACATAAATTACATTGACCTCCCCTAAAGTTTTTAACAAATACACTAACCTCTACTGCTGTTTCTAAAATTACACTGACCTCTCCTATCAGATTGTGATCTGATTGCAGTTGATAGATATCATAAAAGTAACCATTTTACCCCTTTATGTATCTATATATCCATGATACTGTATCTATAGCCAAATAGACCTATATTAATTTTGTTTTTTCAATAGTTACGGCCAACATAGTAATAAACTTGAACATAAAAAAGGAGGAAAATATAAATTCAGAAATCTATGGGACGTTATATATTTGTTAGAAACTTCAGGGGAAATCAATGTAATTTGTTCAAAAATTATTTTTGTTCCCGAGATTCTGAGACATTGTCTCGTACTCTCAGTCCCATACTCAGTTTAGGTTATTATTATTTTTTGGTTCCCTTATTTGTCGATATAATAATTTCTTCTATGGTTTGCCCGTTTGATGTGTTATTTCAACTTGAAACCGGGTTGAACCGGAAAAGGCACCGGGTCACAGGTCATCGTTCACCGTCGGATCAATCGTTTATTGAACCGTTATCGAACCAGACGTCATAAATTATTTTATAATAATAAAAAATAAATATTGGGGAGTTATACCATAATTTTACATTGTGAATCAAGTGAGATATACTTAAAATTGTAGGGTTTTAAAGTTTGGATTTAAACAAAAAAAAGTCAAATATGTCTTAGTCACCGTTCAATTCCGGTTCATGACCGGTTCAACCGTTCAACGCCGGGTTGACCGAGTTTTGACTCGGTTTTGACCAAACGGATTTTGGTGGGTAACCGGACCGTTTCTCCGACCCCGCCGACGGTTCAACCGGTCGAACCGACCGTTCGTCCGGGTTTTTAAAACATTGAATTTCAAGACACAGCTTTGAAGTTCAAACGTTTGTACGGTGCATTTCAAATATTTTGGATTCCATTCTAAATCTATTTTAGTAATTTAAAATGTTTATATTATAATTTATATTATAAATATTAATATTATAAAAAATATATTAATCGGATACAAAACAATATTCATTTAATATTTATAATATAAAACATAACTTATTTTTAATTTCAAAACTATCTCCTATTATCTACTGTTGAAAACTATCTGAGTTAATACAATGGCTAAAATGGGCATATATTTTACCCATTGGATCATTTTTTTATTGAGATCCACAAAAAAAATAAATTAAAACACATCTATATTTTTATATTATTTTTATTATTTTTATTTAATATTTTTTTATTTGATTAAAATTTTATATTATTCTAGTTATTTTAACGATAAGAGTCTAAAATTATAAAAAAATATTTAATTTGGAGATTATTTTTTTATTTTTCTTAGTGAACTTTCTTTTAAATTAGATATTTTTGATATTTTTAGATCATTTTCATCACGAGAAATAGAAAAATTATAAAATATTGATTAATCGGTTAAAAAAATTCATCAAAAATAATAAAAGGTGAAAAATAAAGTAGATAAAAAAATTATCTTAAAAAAAGGAATTTATTTTCATACTCTATTTTTTATTATATTTATTTTTTTATATTGATTAAAATTAATTTATCCCATGATTGTAATAAAAATTTTGGTGAAAAATAATAATTAAATAAATTTATCAGAATGAAGGAAAAAAATCTATATATATGACTACATATTTTTAAATCATTCCACACTTCTATAAATAAGATACAAAGTTGTTGGAATCTACAACTATCCATTTAAACAATGTAATCTTTATCTGATATTTATATATTATCTATTTTTTATGTTATAAAATTCTAACGAGTACGACTAAGATGTTGTCTTTTTTTTTTTTGCATAGCACCTATAGGCACAAACAATTACTAGTTATTTTATAATTTAAGAAATAAGTGTGACACATAAAATTATATTAATTTAAATTAATTAATATAATTTTTAATCGTATTAATATTCTTAATGGGATATACAATATAAATAATTTAAGTTATCAAAATACTTAGATTGTACTGTAGAGAAGCCTAGTTCTTCATTGAGTTCGTGAACATGGAGAATTTATATTAAAAACAATTATCATTTTATTGCAGATGGATTCAGAGTTTTGCATGACGGAGAAGGATCTTGTGAAGAATCTACACTCCGCGTTTTTGAAGTTCGTGGTGTGATTATGCATGGCCCGCACGTACTACCAATTCATGCATGCCAGGAAGTGCATCAACCAGTTGTACATTATGGGTATGTTTGTTTTAGAGATAAGAATGTCGGATTGGATTACAAATCCTGTGGGACCACTAATATAGTATTTGTTGACTCCCTTTAAGGTTGGATATGCAGTTCGTTGAATTCATAATCCATTAAATTGGTCGAATTTATAATACCACACACCCCAATTATTACAAATCTAAGCTTTGTCGCAGAAGTCCACCGAGCTTACTGTATAGTGACAGCTCAGCAGAGGTTCCTATAATAGTAAGGCCATCCTTTGTTATTGTATACTTTGTCCCTTTACAATTGTCCCTAAATTCGCATGATCTGTGTTGATGCTCGTCGAGGTCATGTGAACTGGATGCGTCTGATCCTTGAGCTCAGTGCTTGGTGGCAATGTTGAGCCTGCTAGCTATCTTCCTTTTGTCTAAGTCTGTCATTCCAACATAAATGCAGAGCCACGCGTCCAGGTGTGGTTAGTCTGTGAGAACATTTGAGTACTGTAGCCTAGGTCCCCCACTTGCCCCTAGGGCTCATTTGGTGCGAACGTACGGCTGGATGACCGCCATGTGCTCATGTCCCGTGAGTTGTGAGAGGCAGTTATTGGCGTGTGGTTCCATGCGCCCGCTAGACCTCTTCACCTTTCTTATTTGCGTCTGTTTGCCTTCCATCTTCCATTACCATGTATCGAACTTTTGAGAGTGTTCTGGAGAGAGAAAGAGCGTCCTTCTGTCTTCTGATACCGTCCTATCGCCTTTTCGACCGCCGTTATGATTTTCGACGATTGATTTTCGGCCTCTACAGTGTAGATACCTTCTAGATTTTAGTTTGGTAAGATCCTATTAGCCAATTTGATTTCTCTGATTTATATGCCTTTTCTTTATTCGTACTTGATTTCTTGTTTATATTTCCATGCTCTTGCTTAGCATTTGTATTCGTGTGACCAATTTTTTTCGTTTCTACTTGTCCTTTTGTTGGTCTATTGTTGTGTCTTGAATTCTAATTTTGGTTTTTCCGCCATTATTGGAGTTTTGTGCTTTTGTGGATTGGGTCGTCTTTGGTCCGTTTTTCCTTAAAAAAATAGGTTCGGGGTACCCCGCAAGAATAGTGGACTAAGGTTGTTCCCCCAAGCCTTTTTGCCACCGAGATAGGCTCAAGGCAATTGATGGGTTTGATAGTTGTCTCTTAGCAATAAGTAGCCGCAAGCTTGTCTGAATCTGCTCCAACAAGCTCGTCAAAACTGTATGGCCGAGCTTTTTCTAATTGTCTTGCTTCTGTTTCTGAACATGGAGTTGAACCGAGCTCAGCTGTTGGTTAATGACGACGAGACCTTGAAGCGGTTTAGGGCCTAATACGGCATCCTCGCAGATGTTCACATATAGCGTCTTGGACCGAACGAGGTTGCCCATCTGGTGGAGGGCAATAAGGATTGAATTTCGGTTCACATTGGTTCATTTACTAGATTGGGCTTCGATTCCCAATCAACCCGCTGTTAAAGGAGGTGATGGCATGCTACAGCCTCACTTTCATGCAAGTGTCTGTCAATTTCATTTGAACTGTGGTTACGGTGGACACGTTGATGCGTCATATGGAGAAGCCCTTCAATGCCAAGGACCTGCTACACGTCCACATTGTTGTATAGCCAAGGAAAGAGCTCGGTTCACCCTTCTTTTCGGGTAATCATTATCTGCGCCTTAGGAACTCTCACTAGCCACATACGTGGTTGGTTACTGATAGTCCAGACAAGAACTTCTTCCTTGACGAGTTTGTCTGGGTTTCAAGAAATTGGGAATTTCAAACTAGGGATGATGGTATTTGGTCTTTCTTAGGGTTCAAAAATTATTTGCCTAACAATGATTGCTTTTCCCTACTGTATCTGTAATCTTAATACTTGCAAAATTTTATGCCGATACTAACACTTATTTCTGTTGCTATGCAAATTTCAACAACAAATTCAAACGTCGGTCTAAGAACTATAAGAAGGTCATTTAAGCTACGAATAACAGAAAGGCCTTAAGGAAGGTGTCCAACGTTCTCCAATACGAGCCAATTTACCGGCATGTTATTCCTCACAAGGCTGAAAAGGGTAACATAGTAAGTCTTTCTCCCCTGCACATAGAGGAATGAGCTCCGCAACGTGACATCTCCAGCTTGGAGAGGTTTAAAGCACCACTTCCTTCTATCCATGCTCAAGCTTGGGAGGAAGGCCTTACCTCAAGCTCATCGAGCTACATTTCTTTGGAGTCCTCGAATAGAGAGTAGGAGGAAGAGGAAGAAGCTGTCAGCCAACTTGTGCTTAAGAGAAGGCGAAACCCTATAGTCCATGCAGTTGAAGTAGGAGTTTCTGCCTTGCCAATCTCCATTTTGAGCTCGGAGAACGAACACTCCGACAAACTTGCCTATGTTCCCCTACAGCCCGCGGGAGAGGTTGAGATAGTATATTCCTTCAGGAAGGCTCACGACTCGGGCACGAGCTTAGAGGAATGCAATATGGCGAGGTTTAAGACTCTAGGGCAGCAACAGCAGAAGAAGATTGCAACAGTTGTTGATCCTCCTACTATAGTGGCTCCTCTTATCGGTCAGCGCCCTCGTCGAAAATTGATCCAATTCTGGCTCTAACCGACGCGGTTATGGGGGTTGGTCCAAGCTCCTCAGAGGCCCCCCTCTCCAGCAAATGAATTGGGGGAAAACTACGGCAGGATGGGAAGGACAAAATCAGATGCGAATGTCGAGCTTTGGAAGCCCGAGTTCACTGCTATTGAGCTTGACAGGCAAGTGACGGTGATTGACTCTGCCAAGGACCGCAACACCAGCCTGGCTCTTGCACAGGCAATCATGCTGCCAAAAGATGTAATTGACCTGGCGGAGGAGAGCTCGAATGCCATCAGGGATCTGCTGGTGATGCAGCAAGTTCAGGTAATCATCTTGATCTCGGTGCCTTTCAATGTTGCAATTCTAATACTTAACGTGTTTTTGTGCCTTTATTTTGTAGAGCCTCCAATGAGCTACGACCATCTTGAACCACATGAAGAATCAGTCAGCTGAGTTGAAGAAAACCAAAAAGAAGGTGGGCAGCCTGGAATCAGAACTGAACAAGGCTGTGGAAGATGCTGTTCAGGATCCTTCTCCTGAGCCCTGAAGTGCTTTGTTTAGTTTTTGTTTTGTGTGAACTTTGGAGAAATTTTTTATTTTTTAGTTGTGTATTTAGGACTTCATTTTTGATTTTTAGCTCATTTGTATGATACTTAATGGCTATGTTTTCATTTTTTTTCTCATTGCTAAGTTTACTTAGATCAAATTTGTGGGGCAAAGTTCTAAGCTCTCTTCGAGCTTAGGTAATTTTTTTCTTAAATTTTTGCTAAGTACACTTGGGCAAAACTTGTGAAATAGGGCTCGGAGCTTGTATAGAGCTTGGTTAACCCTTTCCAAGATTTTTGCCAAGTATACTCAGATCAATTTTGGAGCTTTCTTTGAGCTCGACTAACTTTTCTTTAAATTTTTGCTAAGTATACGAGGGCAAAACTTGTGGGACAGGGCTTGGAGCTCGCATAGAGCTCGGCTAACCCTTTTTAGGATTTTTGTCAAGTATATTTTTTCTTAAATTTATACTAAGTATACTTAGACAAAAATTGTGGAACAGGGCTCGGAGCTTGCATAGAGCTCGGCTAACCCTTCCTTAGAACCTCAGTTAATGCACTTACCTCGTTTAATTTTTTCAGTTCCTCTATCACTACATCCACGCGCTCGGGTGCTGATCTCTTTCTCGTTGTTTCATTGGCCAGCTGTTGGGTAAGACATTCAGCTCGTGTCTAATGAAATTTGGATCAATCCTAGGTATCTCGTAAGGTATCCCCGCAAAGATCTCGATATTAGATTTTAGGAACTAGATGAGCCCTTTTCTTTCTCTTTTCTCTAGGTTTGTACTGGTGGAGACCATAGCAAGGTAATACTGTTTAGCCGCTACTGGGTCTCCATAAAAGGTCTCTTCTCCTTAGGGGGTGATAAACTTGATGATCTGATGCAATGTGAAAGCCACCCCTTCATCCTGTACAACTAATACCGGTCAACGATTGCATTGTATGGGGACGAAAATGTCCATCACAACAAATTCTGTTACTAGCTCTTAGGATCCGGCTCGGACTTTAAGGGTCTAGTTCTCAAGGGCCAATGAGATTGAGCGTTGAATCCAACCAAGAAAGCTCTAGTTGGCTTTAAGTCTGTCTGCGAAAGCTTAAGTTGTTTAAACAAATTATAATACATTGCCTTAACAGAGCTTCCTATATCCACCAAGATCTTTTTTACATCGTAGTTATTCATTTTGAGCTGGATAACCAAGGGGTAGAATTGGGGTGTTGTACCCTCTCTAGGTTGGCCTTGGTGAACGTGACGCTCCCTAGTTCGGATGTTGTTTGTCTCAGCTTCTTATCCAGCGATTGGACCGAGAAAACCTTGTGCATTTGTTTTATCATTCGGATCTCTCCCCGGATCTTATTCTCAAGATCTGGGCAATATTTTGAAACCCGAACCGGTGGTCGAACAAAAAAAATGGCCGGGTCACGGGTCACCAGTTCAACCGTCGGGTCAACCGTTATTGACCCGTGATGTCATAATTATGTTATTAATTTATTTATTTATAGTAATAAAATATTTTTTATTTTTCTATACTAATTTTTATACTTAAAATCTAAAATTTTAAAATTAATTTTTTTTTTAAACTGTGAACCGACAGGTCAATGACCGGTTCAAACACTGGATCACCGGTTCAACCGCCAGGTTGATCGGGTTTGACTGAATTTTGTCCAAAACGGGTTTTGACGGGTGACCAGACCGTTTTTCCGATCGATCGACGATTCAACCGGTCGAACGGCCGGTCCGGTCTAATTTTTAAAAAATTGGATTTGGGTGATTTGGGCCCCCGATCATGTGAATGGTATCTAAGGGCAGTTCCCCCTCTTCATCCATGGCTTTGTCTATCTCATCGTCACCTCGATCGAACCTTGGACTCAGTCTGACCTCGGCCTTCTCCCGCTCGAGTCCTTTCTTCATCAATGAAACTCCCTTCAGGTGTTCTTTCTCCGAACTCACACCGTCCAGGAAATCTTTTAGGTTAACGATCCTCCCGACGCCCACTGGTCCGCGCGCTATGAGTCGTCGGCACTTTGAATTTTTCCTTTGTAAAAATCTCTTTGAAACTTTCGTATCTTTTCTTTAAAAGCTTTTCGTGTGCGGAAGGAACTTATAAATTTATTTTTGGAATAATAAAACTCAATATTAAATTCATTCATTTGAATACTGCCCATGACGTTAGAGAGCTGTACCTATCTTAACATTCATACATACTTCAACTACATTACATATTCAAAGCCTATCGGACTTTTCTAGTCCGAACTATACTACATAAATTCGTTGTTCTTATTACATAACATTGTTCTACTATTTTCGCCTTTGCTTTCCTTTAGCACCTAAATTTGTACAACAATACTTCCGAAGCACATTTGGCTTATCGTTAACCCAATACACTTACTACATAGGTTTTATCGTACATATCAAAACATAATACCATGGTAGATTGCTATAAGTATACATACAGAGCGTGAAGAAAGACTAAAATATTTACAATCTTTCGCATAACTTGTTCAAAATTCAACTTGTACTTGTGTATCCACTGACTATAACTCCGAGTCAACCTATCTTGAAACATACATTATGCACTATGACCTCCCGTCCTTAGTCGGTCTTTGATACTGATTTCCACACCCCCTATGAGTCGGGGCATGCCGGCCGAGTCCCTTCCGCGAAAGGTAGAAACATGAATTTTACATAGGCATATACATCCAAAAATCTTTTCAAAGATTCATACTATTCCATGGATTTGGATTTTGGCATAGCATACATAATTTCATGCATATATCATCGCATCAAAACTAATTTACCCTACTTTAGAGCCATTTAGGTACTTACTTGCTTGCTTGGATCTTGTGTTAAACTCCGCTCGTACTTGTTCCTTAGGCTAATCGGATCGATTCCTATAACATTTCATTTTTCGACATAATTTACTATTAATAATTTTCTTAAGTATTTATTATGTACCTAAGTTTATTTTTCAATTACTAGCGCTAACCATACTGTTTTGTTATTTAAAAATCATTTTTGTAACCCTAAACTGTTTCGCAAATTTTTAACTCGCTAACTGAAAAATTAAAAACTCAGTTTTCTGTTCAAACTTGCAGTCGGTTTTGGGCCATTTAGATTTGAATTGCAAATACTATTTCACATAAATTTGTAGGTATTTAAAATAGCTATTTCCCGGACACTTTAATCAGCTAAAAACTTTTTTCGTAATGAAGAAGTTATGGAGAAAGCCGAAGTGGATTTGGAATAACAACCTACAAATTCAGTATTTCTACACTTGAAACTTCCAAGTCTGGTTTTCTACCCTTTAAACTTGGAATTGGAAAATTTGTATTCACGATAACTTGTAGATATTTGAAGTATATTTTCATATGAAACTTTGAATTATATCAACGATTATCGTATGAGGGATTGCGTCCAAAATACTACTGCTGGTCGATACGTAAAAAAAAATCGTATTTCCATGCCATACGAAATTTGATTCAGAAAAGATTTCAAATGATAAAATTTTTGGAATCTTGACAGATTATTCACTAAATATGAGTTTCTAATACAAGATTTAACAATATCATAATTTAGCAGGAAGTGAGAAAAATTTTTGAATTTATCTCAATAAATTCCTTCCTCTTTCACCTTCTTTCTCTCTTCGGTTTTCCCTTCTCTTTCTCTCTCGTTTCTCTCCTCCCTCTTTCCTCATCTTTCCCTTCTCTAATTTATACACTATAAACACCCAGCACAGTCTTTTTTCTTTTTTTTTTTTTCAAACATAATTCTTTTCAACATCATCATCACCTTTCTTTTTCATTTTTTCTTTATTCTTTAATCTTTTTCCTTTTTTTTCTTTCTTTTTTCCTTCCGCCGTTTCAATTATAAAAAATGCACTTTAACCCTTCCAACTTTTTGAGAAATTACTTTATTTAAATATTCTCTTTAATTGGTAAACCCAAAAGTTACTACTAATCTTTCAATTTAACCCCAAAACGATTCAAAAATAACCTTAAAGAAATCTTCTCTTTCTCTCTCATCATTTTGTCTTCCATCCAATTTCTTTCTTTCTCTCCATCCGTGCCTTCTCTCTCTCTCACAATTTTCTCTCTTATGCTATACAGACAACATATATAGATATTATATAGATATATATATATATATATATATCTATATAAACATCAATCACTCTTCTTTTTCTTTCTCTTTATTCTTTTCTTTAATATAAAAGAAAACTCTTTTGTTTTTTTCTCCATTCCCACTCTCTCACTTTCCCGTACATCATATATCATAACAAAAGGCCCCATGTGGCCGAAAGGGTTTTGTAATATTACACTTAAGTCCCTTCAACTTAATAATTTCCTTTAATTTTATCTCAAAAGTTATGATCTTTTCAATTAACTCCAACATTACTTTACTTATCTACTTAATACTTAGAACACAAAATTTATTAATTTTACATAATAACATCTATTATACATGTTTCATAATTTATTGTATCTATTTTATATCTAATTTACTTAATTACATATTTTAAAAATTCGGGATGTTACATAAAGATTTCTGTTTTATGTCCCTTATCGTCGTGGTAGGAACACTTCCAATACTAGTTGCATCTACTGGGATCTCCTCCCATTGGTGAAGGCTTTCTAAAATACGGTTTGTTCTTGGATCTGAGCGAAGAGTTTGTAGATTGGTTCTTAGAAAACTACATTGATACCCTGCCTCACCCAGTTTTTGTAGTCAACTAAGCTCTCTTTTTGCTTCTTGATTGGGCCCTCACCCCAGGCTGTCATCCCTGTTGCTTTTTTTGCTTGCTTGACGTTGTCCTCCAACCGGACAAATATCTCGACACGGGACATGAGGTCTCGGAGGTCAACTAGAGGATTAAGCGTCAAGTTCTCCCAGATTCTCTCCCCAAGAGTCAGCCCGAGCTTGTAGCTCGCCACTGCCAACTCCTTAGAGCACTCTTCTATCTCGTTGTATGTCTCTTAATAGTACTTGTTGTAGTTCCTGATCGACTCGTTCTTACTCTTCCTCAGCATCAAGAGTGAGCCAATACCTTTCGATGCTTTTGTGTTTATAACAAACTGAGCCATTAACGACTCGGTGAGCTGATGGAAGCTTTCGATCGATCCGGAAGGAAGCTTGTCAAACTGCTTTAGTCTGAGATCTTCCAAGCTTGATAGAAATACCCAACACATTAGGGCACCAATGTGATTCCATAGGGCCATCATCTGTCTGACGTGGCTGACGTGGGACCTTGGGTTAGATTGTCCATCGTAAAATGCGAACTTCAGTGGCATGAACTTTTTTAGTGGGTTCATTCCTTCAATTTCTTGGGAGAATGGAGTTTGGTACATTAGGATTGGTTCCTTTTGTACCGACACAGCTGCGCAGGCCACTTATCTGGCTGGAATGATAGTTTTAACATGCGATGCGGCTGTTCAGTTGTTGAGTTTTTCTTGTAGATTACCTTCTTAGTTTCTCTTAGCGTTGAGCGTGTCGCGAAGGTCCACACTTGACTGGGCTCAGCGCAACAACACCCTTCGCTTGCTTTATGCCACTGATCTACTATCACCCTGGCTTTCCAAGTTAACGTGCGACTCATGCCGCTTCTCTCTACGAGTTCCACGGGTGGATCCCTTACTCCTTTAGACTTTTCCCTTGAGGGTTATCCTTCATCTATTAGTGGTGGTTTCATCAGTATGTTATCCACCATAATCTTTGCCATCTCGACTAGAAACACTTGTAGGCATTTAAGGGTGATGTCCCGACTGTCCTCACCTTCAAGAAGCAACCAACCTGGCCTTAGCCATTCTCTGGGCATCAGCTAGTAGTTTAGCCCATTTGTCCCCAAGAGTCCTAGAAACATGAGGGAGCTCCTCTCGGGTTTGAAGGTTATCGAAACAATTATCGTCTTGTGATACCATTAGTAATAACCTTGCAAATAGTTATAGTTGATTTTCCACAGACGGTGTCAATTGTGGGGATGTGGGTTTGATGAATGATAGAATAAAAATCAAACATAGACACCTATTGTGGTCCTGCGGTGGTAAAGGGAGCCGACACCAGTTGGTTGTGCAACGACGCCTTAGATGCAACATAGAAGCAATGAGACCAGCCACCGGAGCTATTTCCGAGATATACGACTCTCCAATGGTCAAGTTACATGATCGGAGAAAGTGTATGTAGAGAGAGAGAGAGAGTGTATATGTTCTAGATAGCTCAAAACGCATACCTTTTCATGAATAAAAAGCTGGTTTTATATGATATAGTATGGCGCGTGCCTTGACGCGCTAGCTGTTTTGTCACCGAACAAACTGCAGCCTGGCGTGTGCCTAAATGCGACAACCGCTATGTCAGTAAGTAGGCGGATGATCCAGTCATGCTCTTAGGGTTTGGCTAAGAGCATGGCTGGTAACTTGTCATCATCACGCTAACGTCTCCCTCTAGGTATGGGAGTTGTCAAAAAATTCTTCGTTATGTAAGTTACCTTCTGTCCCCTAACATCCATGGGATTGCCTCAAGCCGTTGCCCCTAGCCCAAGCTACTAGTGCGGTTGTTATGCCAAGCTTGCTAGATAGCGATAGCTCAAAAGTAACGATGTCTTTAGCTCAGATAGTGGCACTATTCGATAATGTCCGCACCAAACTCTATCGGAGAAGTCTATTGAGCTTACTTTACAGCGACAGCTCGGCGGAGATTCTACCTTAGTAAGGCTAGACTCTGTTACTATATATTTTGTCCCCTTACAGTTTTCATTTATATCGTATTCGTTTTGGGGGATGAAATAGTTTTAGACAATTCGAATACATCAAGTAAAGTTGTTTTAAAACAATTTTTTAACAACAATTTGCCAAACAAGTTTTCTGTATCTTTCGGAATATGAAAACAGAAAGAATAATGATATATAAGCAGAAAACTTTATGCAATTGTTTGGTACATAATGATGTGACAAAATATGGGCATTCCAATTTTCAACAAAACACTCGTTAAGATGCCTTTTAATTTAAAAATACCATTGACATGTCATTCTTGTGGTACCAATCATTCTTTTTTGGCACTGCCAGATTTCCAATTCAACTCCAATGGTGAGAGAAGTTATCGCTGAGGTCCGCTACATTGTAGCGGAGGGTAGGGCCTGCCTCGCCGGAGCCGGCATAGGTGGGGAATCATAAGAAGGCTAGAAATAATTGCCAACTAAGAGGAGTGCGGTCACTATCGAAGTGGGCAATTAATGAGCGCTACGAAGTCTTCAGAAACTATCGACACAGGCAGTGTTTGGGAGATGCTGGCAAATGACTCTCAGACAATGTCATAACTGAGCACTTCTCATGTGGCTTCGGAAGCCGCTCTCTCTTCCTCGCGGCTTCATAAACAAAAAACACCGATTCGTAGTCACTCAAATTCTCCTGTATTTGGATTAACGATTTAGGGAGGAAAAAAAAACAAAGAAAAAATATTAAATCTGAATCGTTGGATCCATTAACTCTTTTCTTTCCTTTTCTTTCACCAAATTCTTAATTTAAACACAGTGTCGGTACAAGTTTTTTTTTAGCTGATTCGAGAAATTTTGACACTTGCCACATTTGGTATCATCTGTTATGTTTCAAATCCTGTGAACTTACATTTACTTGCTATGAACCCATGTTCCAAACACAAAGTACAGACTTCAAGTAGATTACAGAAAATTTTGACTACGAGTCCCCAAAATTCTTCAAGCTAATATATCATCTTTGCTTTCGGTATGCAATGAGCACAAGAAGGAAATGATAAATCACCTAACTCACAAAACTACATACCAAAAAATCAATAACATGGGGAGTTGCATTGCATGCAATGGTTTGGGTGCCATTTTGATCCATGCCAACAATACTTGAATCAGGTGTCACGGAGCGAGGTTTCAATATGCAAGACAATCCCAGAGCAACACTCGGTGTGGCGTGGCACTTCACAAGCGCACAAGTGTGCGACAACAATATGGGGCATCGTTGGACAGCCGTGACAACAGGTCATGACTCACGAGGCCCTCGTTTTTCATGGTTCTCGTTTGATCGGATCTCCAACACAGTTTTTGATAGGTAGGCCCACTTTTATGAATTCTTTCAACATTATGTAATAAATTCAATAAAATTCAAAACAATCAAATTGTACTATTTGTTTTTTTAATAATTAAATTATTTTTTGAAATTTTTGTTACTATTTTCCACTACCGCCACCACTGCTATAGCTGCCGCCGTTGCCGCTTAATACAGTGAAATTGTATTGTTTGCTTTTTTGAATAGTAAAATTAATTTTTTAGTTTTTTATTTTTTTCTACCATCATAGCCACCGCAAAACACGTGAAATTCTAAAGTTCATTATTTTAAACATTAGTTACTATTCGAAATAGTAAAATTTCACTGTTCCAATCAGTAAAAATAAAATTTTATTATAACAAACAGTCAAATTTTACTATTTTAGATTATCAGTGACCGGCCGAAAAGTCGTCCACCGATAGTCAACGACAATAATGTAGGTACGGCTGAGGTGTAAAAAAAAATTATAGCAATTGTGTACAAAGAAATAAGGGATATAAAGAGAAATTTTTAGAGATATACAAAGTAATATGGATATTTTTATTTGTTTTGGCTAAATAAAATTTCGGCTTTAATTTTTTTTAAATAAACTAATTAAACTAAAAAATTGCTCCCGTGGAGCTATGGCCAAAACACCTTATTATTTCAATTTTATTTTATGCGGACTTAGGTACCCCAACTTGGTGTCAATGAAGTTACAAGACATAGAAGTTGAAAAGGACTAATAACGTGAAACATATCTGACAAAAATTTGTATTTGTGTTTATAAATGACAACCCAACGATATTAGATGCTGAGTGAGACAGTGGTGGATGCATACAGGCAATGTTTCTAAATAAAACCTGCTTTTGGGGGAATAAATAAAACCTGAGATCATGCCTGTTGGAGCATCTCCAACCAAGAGTTCTGATCACACCAACACGCGTATGTGGTAATATTATAGAAGCGTCCCGTAGTTGATTCTCAACCACCCATTTTAGGGTTAATTAGAGTTAAAAAATAAATAAAGCATAATTTGTCTAATTAACCCCAAAATAAATAGTTAAGAAACAGCCACGGGAGCGCTCCCGTAGTATTACCACGGATGCGCGTCCGTGTGATCAGTACTCCTCCAACCAAATCCTCTAAAATAGAAGCCTAAAATTGGTACCTTTTTTATTTTAGAAAGTGAGTTTAAACAATTTTACTATTCACATACAAACGTTAACAACATTTTTTTATTTTTATCTTATTTTTTTTAGAAAACTCGCTCATTTCTATCAAAAATCTCAATCATTCCGCATTTTTGCTATTTTTTTGCTAAAATTTAAAATTTGTGTTTCAATGTTTTCATATTTTTATTAAATATGTTTAATATTGGCCTCGTTTTGATAGTATTGCTAATATCTTTCCTCTAGTACCATTTTTGTCGCAGAATTATTGATTTGTACTGTCAAGCAATTTATGACAATTAATGCCAATGTGTGACCAGAGTATAAATTACGTTTCAATTATTGCCCGGCAACGCAACGTATGTTGACAACACTAGTTTCTTCTTAGCTGGATTTCTCTTCTTGTAAAAGAATTTGCTGCTCTTCATCTCCATTTACTGAGTTTTGCAGAAGATAAGATGCTCATTGACTGCCTTTCATCTTCATAGCTGAACTTCTCTTATTGTTAAAAAAAATAGATGAGCATTTCTCTACGATTCACGCTCATCATGAGAAGAGTGTTAGAGATAAACGATAAATATTATCTTTGTTTCTCAATATCTCTCATTTATCTATAGAGAATAGATTATGATGAGTTCAAAAAACATATTCAATCAAACCTATATCATCGGTCTATAACTAGACTAAAAATAGTATTGTTGATCTATGTTGTAATCGTAGGTTATCATTTCCGAATTGCGTACATATTTCTTGTCATCTCTTTCGTATATGTTTATATTTTTTTTAATTTCTATATGGTATCGGAGCAAGCTTAAATCATGTGTTCAAACTTTAATTAAGATACTTGTTTGACTTATTTATGGAGAAGAGTTCAATCATATACAAAGGGTCGCGTTCAGAGCAATATAAATAATAAAGTTGTCAATTTTAAATAAATTAGTGATTAACTCCTTTACATGGTACATGAACCGGTCAATTGGACTTGATTCAACTCACTTTCCAATCTATATACTTCGTCTACACCTTCTTTGATTTTCTGGTTATCGTTGCCAACCAACCAATTTCTCACCCAAAAAGAAATATATTTCTCTATCTTCTCCACCAATCCTAATTTGTCACGAGTTGTTTTTGTCTACTGATTTGTACTATCAAACAATTTATGACAATTAATGCCAATTTAGGACCACGAGCATAAATTAAGTTTCAATTATTTCCCGCCAACGCAGCGTATGTTGATAACACTAGTAAATGAACTTGTTGCTCGGCGACTCCGTTTGATAATACTTAAAAACTTAGTTTTTTTAAGTTTACTATCAAAAGGTCAAGATTTTGCCTTTTTTTTCGTTCGACTTTAACTAAAATTAAGTAAGAAAACAAAAACAAAAAAATAAAAAAACAAATTTTGATTAAATTTTTTATTTATCTTAAACAACAAAATTAAAAAAATTAAAAAAAACTGATGTTAAACGGAGCCTTCACCTCCATTTACTGAGGTTGGCGGTAGGTAAGATACTCAATTGACTGCTTTTCTCATCTTCATAGCTGGACTTCTCTTTTAAGCGTAAAAAAAAGGGAGAATTACACTGACTTCCCCTGAAATTTTTCTTTAATACACAAAGTACCTCTGATATTTAAAAAATTACAGTGACCTCCCCTGAGGTTTGAAATTATGCTGACACCCCTACACCACTTTTTCTCTCTTTTCTTCCTTATGAAATGAACAAAATGCACCCTCTCTCTCTCTCAACCATCTTCTCTCTCCCCTTTATCTCTCTATTTTTGCCACCCTTTTATTTTATTTGTTTTTCTTTTATTATAATTTTTTAATACCCATTTAAATCATATTTTTAATAAAAATAAATTCTCTTTTGTTACTTTTTCTTGTTTTTTTTTTCTTTGGTAGCCTTTATTTTATTTTATATTTTTATTTTTTATTATTTTTCTTTTAATACCCTGATTAATTTAGTTAACAAAGAATGAATCCCCTTTTTATTATTTTTGTGTTGGTTACTCTTCTATGTTTTATTTTTTACTTTTTGTTATTATTTTTTCTTTAATATCTTTGATTCATTTTTTTTAAAAAAAAATAAATCACTTTTTGTTACTTTTTCTTAATTTTTTTTGTATCTTTTTATTTTTTTATTGTTATTTTTTTAATACCCGTTGACTCATTTTTTTTAATCCATTTGATTTTTTTTCTCTTTTAATATCTTCGGATCTATTTTTAAATGGACAAATAATATCTCCCAAAATAGTATTAAAAAAAGAATCAAAGGGTAATAAAAAATAAAAAAATAAAAAATAAATCAAAGGGTTATCAAAAGAATAATAAAAATAAAAAAATAAAAGAGTACCAAAAAAAGTAATAAAAATGTGATTCATTTTTTGTTAAAAAAAATTAATCAAAGAGTATTAAAGAAAAAATAATAATAAAAAATAAAAAAAATACATAAAGAAGTACATAATAGAAAAAAAATAAACAAAAATAACAAAAAGGGGATTCATTTTTTTTTAAAAAATTAATCAAAGGTCATTAAAAAAAATTACTACCCATAAAATATAAATAAATAAAAGGCTACAAAAGAAAAAGACTTAACAAAAAAAAATTTATTTTTATAAAAATATGAATTAAATGGGTATTAAAAAAAATTCTAAAAAGTAAAAAAAATAAAAAATAACAAAAGAGAGAGAGAAAGGGGAGAGAGAGATGGATTGAGAGTGAGACCCTCGGGGGCATTTGGTCAATTTAAAAGAAAAAAAAGGGCGAAAAAGTGATGTAAGTGGGTGTCAGCCTAATTTTCAAAACTTAGGGGAGATCACTATAATTGTTCAAACGTCAAGGGTACTTTGTGTATTATAAGTAAACCTCAGGGGAGGTTAATGTAATTCTCTCTAAAAAAAAATAGACGAGCATTTCTCTATGATTCATGGTCTTCTTGAGAAGAGTGTTAGAGATAAATGATAAATATTATCTTTATTTTCTAATATCTCTTATTTATTTGTAGATAATAGATTAAAATGATCTTAAGAGATAGAGATTCAATCAATCATATATTTATCTTTATTAATTTCTGGATTTGAAATATTTGAAAATAGCACAATTTTTGTTGGTTGCTAGATGGGAGCTACTTTTCCCAACCCCTCGAGACAAAAAACTCCGGCTCCACTCCCAAATTCATTGCACAATTATTATTGTGCCCTAACCCCCTCCCCCAGCCGGGCCCAGCCGCCCCCTCTGTTTTTTCCAGTTTTGTTTTATTTTTATTTTTGTTTTTGTTTTTGTTTCATTATTTTTATATGGTTTATTTTTTTTATTAAATTTATTTTTTTTATTAGTTTTATTTTTTTTAGATATATATGTTTTGAGTTATGTTTCTAATCTTTTATTTATTTTTTATAAAAGAATTTTTTATTCTAATACGGATCAAAATTATAATATCTTTTAAATTTCTCTTAATTTTCTGGTTAGAAATAATGATTGGAGGGACTGAGGTACCTGAATAGAATTAGAGGAGATATTGACTATAAGTATATTTTAATGTAGATGTTGGATTACTAGTATTGATTATTAAAGTTATTATTTTCGTATGTGTTTTTCTGACAAATCAAACTATTAAAAATTTAAGAGCTTCAAAATTTTAAAAGAAAATTCGGAAGAAGAGATGGTGTTAAAAAGAAATTAAAAATAAATTCTTTGGGTTAAACTTTTTTATAAAATTCGAAAATAAAACAATTATTTTTAAAAAAAATAAAAAATATTGATTAATTTTTTTTAATAAAAAACCAATAAATCTTATTAAAAGAAAAATTAATGGGTGAGAGAGTAAAGATATGAAAGATTATTTTGTCCAAAAATTGCCCAAACTATTCACATCCCCACACTTCCATATCAGGGGTGATAAAAATAATTTTCTTTCTAAATTTGACATATTTAAAAATGAGGGATATTAATCACACCCCCTGACACACACTTCTCGGGCCCCACCTTTTGTCTCCCTGTTTGATTACCAAATTAACCTCACCTCCACCTTCTCTCTCCCTTTCCTCTCTCGCTCTTCCCCCATGAGGGCCCCACCTTATCCCTTTTGGGCCCCTTTCTCTCTCGTTTTATTTTTTTTCTTTTTCCAGGTTATGTATTTTTTTTGTTTTTTTTCAGTACTTTGTTCTTTTTTTTAATTTTTTATTCAGTTTTTTATAATTTTTATTTTTATTTTTTATTACTTTTTCTTTTTTCCGTGTTTTTCATTAGTTTTATCCTTTAGTTTTTAATTTTGTTGTAGTTTTGTTTTTTGATTAAATTTTTTTATTTTTAATGGTTAAAAGTTAGTCTCAAATAACATAAATTAAAATTTTTGCTTTATATTTTCAAGTTTTTAGTTATTAGTTTTGCATAAATTGTATTGTAAATTGAGAGAAATTTTAAAAAAATAAAGTTGAGAATTAAAAGAAATTATAAAATTGATCATAAATTTTTAATATAAAAATTCAGAAAGTAAAGGTAAAAAAAAATTAAAAAAAGTTTGATCAATTCTTTTTTAATAAATAATCGAAAAGTAAAAAAAACAGAGAGTAAGTTAGAGATAAAGTGAGTTTGAGAGTGTTTGGATTTGGGTTTGTGCCTTTGAGATGGATGAAGAATATCCAAAATTAAGTATACCTTTTGATATAAAGTGTGTGAAATGGTAACGTCAGTCGATATTCAATAAATATAGAATCCCAAAAGCAAAAAAGACATAAATCATATCGCCTAATTGAATTTTGGTTCAATAGTTGTGCAAAAATTCAGGGTCTTCAAGGGAATTAAATTTTTTTGATTGGTACTTGTCAAAGATTCTCCAGATTTGCAAGCCGAGAAAAATTTAATGGGACAAGGGTTTTTGACCTTTGGCTAATGGGATGGATTGTTTAAAACTGACATTTTATTCATTAGGACCGTTTAGAATCAAGTTCAAAACAAAAAATTGACAATCGAGAGGCTTCAACTAAATAACATGATGGTAAGGAATACGTACATTCCAATCAGATTACATCGTAGCCATACAATACATGTGTATCAAGAATAAATGAACGTAGACAACAAGTCAGTTCCAAGATATCCAATTTTATTTTTCATTCAAATTTAGCCATAAGGTTTAAATTCCTTTCCCAATTATTAATCAGGTAATATATTATAATCTTTAGTGTATTTTTTTAGATAAATAATGTTTTGATTATTATTGGTAACCTTTTATTATTTTTTAATTTTAGATTTTGTGATTCATTATTTTAAAAAAATTAAATTTTTTTTTTAAAAATAATTTCCGGTATTTATTAAAAAAAATTAATTAAGATTTCATTTATAAAAATTTAAAATGTATAAAAAGTGTCAAAATAAAACATCTATATAAATTTGAGCCATATTGGTATTATTTTTTAAAAATTTTACAAATACTGATTCCCAAAATCTAAATTCAAAATAAACAAAAGATTACATATATATAATCAAAAACATTATTTATCCAAAGAAAAAGAAAAGTGACAAAAAACACCTGTAAAACTCATACTGAAAACACCACTAAACAACTTACGACAACAGGGAGGAGCGCGCGAGCGTGAGCGAGAGGGAGAGGGAGCGGCGCGCGAGGAGGCGGCGAGAGAGGGGGGCGGGGAGGGTGACTGGCAATTCGCGGTGGCGCGCGGGGTCCCTTGGCCGGCCCCCTTTTTTTTTGTCCGGTCCCTCAAGGGTGTCCGTGTCGGGGGGGTCTGTTGTATGCTTCATCCTTGCCTTTCCCACTGGTCCGATTGATCTATTCCACGGACGTACGCTGTCATCTCTGTTGCATTTCTATTTTAATTTTTCTGACAACTTTTTTATGTGGTT
>CM018892.1:16927707-16937707 GCA_009663005.1 Actinidia chinensis
TGAGGGAGGGAGGGAAGTTTATTTGAGTAGAGTGCAGGACCCGTGTGTTTGTCGGAAAGTAGAAGTGGAAGAGAAATGCTTCTGATCAAGAATAAGAAAATAAATAAAAAATATAGATTCCACTCTAGTGTATCAGTTAAACAAGACACCATTATAAATCTCATTTTACTTTCTTGACTACTTTATGACCGCAATTCTTGGTTTATAGTATTTTTTAAGTAGAAATTAGAGAGTACAAGCAAATTATTAATCACACCCACGCGCGACCACTTACACCCTGATTTGGAACCAAGTAAATTTGTTTTTTCATTTCCAATTTACCCCTCTCTCCCACCTCTAATGACATTCAACCCTCCCTCCCCCCCCCCCCCACACCTCTCTCTCTCTCTCTCTCTCTCTCTTTCCAGTTTTTTCTCATTTTTTTAGTTTTTTTTTTCAATTATTATTTTTTATCAGTTTTTTGTCAAAATTTTTTTTTTTCATTTTGGATAAATAATGTTTTTGATTATATATATGTAATCTTTTGGTTATTTTTAATTTTAGAATTTTGGGAGATTCATTAGTTGTAAATTTTTAAAAAATATACAAAAATATGGCTTTTTTTTTCAAAATTTATATAGTATTTTTATTTGACACATTTTTAATACATTTTAAAATTTTATAAATGAAAATTTTAATTAATTTTTTTTAATATAACCGGAAGAGATATTTTAAAAAAAAACCTTTTTAATTTTTTTACAAATAATGAATCCAAATCAAAATTAAAAAATAAATAAAAGGTTACATAATATATAATCAAAAAACATTATTTATTCTAAAAAAAATAAAACTAAATAAGATTACAAATATATTACCTGATTCATAATGTGGAAGGATATAAACCTTATGGACTTAAATTTGAATGAAAAATAAAATTGGATATCTTGAAAACTAGACTTTGTTGGCCTACGTTCATTGTTCTTGATGACACATGGTATTGTATGCTGACGAAGTGTATCGGATTGGAATTTACTTATCATTACCCACTCATGTGATATTTAAGTTGAAGTCCTCTCGATTGGCAATTTTTTTTTTTTGAACTTGATATAAACGGTCCTATGAATAAAATGTCAGGTTTTACACAAATCATCCCAATTAGCCCAAAGGTCAAAACCCTTGTCCCATTTAAATTTCTCGGGCTTGCAAAATATGGGAGGAGAATCTTGACAAGTACCAAAATCATTTAATCACTGAAGACACATGAAGTTTTGCCACAAAACTATTGAACCAAAAAATTCAGATATGCGACTTATTATTTATGTCTTTTTGCTTTGGGATGTTATATTTTATTGAATATCTACATGAACTTACCATTTAACACAATTTTATATCAAAAGGTATACTTACGTTTTGGATATCATTCATCCATCGCAAAGGCACAAACCCAAATCCAAACAATCGCCAACCACTTTATCTCTAAACTTACCATTCGTTTTTTTTTATTTTCGATTTTATAAAAAAGATTGGATCAAAATTTTTATATCTTTTTTTACTTTTACTTTCTAGAAATTTTGTATATAAAGAAATTTTAAGTGTAAATATTTTATAATTTCTTTTATTCTCAACTTATATTTTTTTTAAAATTTCTCTCAATTTATTAAACTTTAATGCCAAAAAATAATTTAACATAAAAATTGAAAATACTAAAGCACAAAATTTTAATTTGTTTGTATTTGAGACATAATATTTAAAATTAAAAAATTAAAAAATTAAATAAAAAAACAAAACTACAACAAAATTAAAAAAACTAAAAGGATTTAAAAAACTAATGAAAAAAAAAAACTGAAAAAAAAAGAAAAAATTAATAAAAAATAAAAATAAAAATTATAAAAAACGAATAAAAAATTCAAAATAGAAAACAAAAGTAATAAAATAAAAATAAAACAAACATAAAAACTGGAAAGAAAAAAAATAAAAGACGAGAGAGAGAGAAAGGGCCCAAAAGGAGAAGGGTGGGGCCTCATGGGGGAAGAGAGAGAGAGGGAAAGGGGAGAGAGAGGGAGGATGAGGGTTAATTGAATCAAACAGGGAGACAAAAAGGTGGGGCCCGGGAAAGGTGTTTTCAGGGGTTGTGTGATTAAATCCCCTCTGAGTACAAATGCGAAACCGAGACTTGGACTTGAAATGACCAAATTAGAAGAAAGAAATTTTCAACAATCGATAAAACTACCCGTATGGATCTTGTATTGCACATCTCCTAGTGATGCATATTCTTATGCAATCAAACAGTTTACGTCTAAGGCTCCGTTTGGTATTATTTTTTTTAGCTTTTTTTTTTGATTTTTTTACTTAAAATAAGCAAAAAGCTAATCGGAGTTGATTTTTTTGCTTATTTATTTATTTATTTATTTTTGCTTAATTTAGCTAAAGTAAAGCTAAAAAGAGCAAAAAAACCAAAAAAGAAATGGACTTTTTAGTAGCAAGCTTAAAAAACACTTGATTTTTAAGCTTTACCAAACGGAACCTAAATCATCTCAAGTCTCATTGAAAATAATTTTAGAGTTGTAATTAAAGATTAAATTTTATCACGTTACCTATTGTTATTTTCTTATTTTGTTATCCAGTGCACTTGTTGGAGTGGTGTGCACGATAAATTCCATGATTTTATTGAGTTAGGAATTTTTAACAAGTGAGTGAACAATGAACACGTAATCTTGAAGAATATTTTAAATATTGTAGAAAGTGTGTTAATATATTTTTTGTAGATACCCATAAATCCGCTCAGTCTGAATGTAGTTCAGACCTAGATGTTGTATTATAGTTGTGAAAAGAATCTCCTTCTTGGTACCCAAACGAGGGATTTTTAATTTGTCCTTTTATTCTTCGTCTTTTTATTCATTTTGTTTCATATAGCTGATTCATTATTCTTCTTTAAAATATTTTAAAATGTATGTCTATTTTTTAAAGTTAACAAAGAAAATTATACAATTTTTCCCATTTACTCTTTATTTTCAATAACATTTCAATTAAAACAAAATATCAAAAATAATAATTATAGAGGTAAAACTAGAAAGTCAATGAAAATTAAATGTAATGACGATATTTCCTTAAAAAGTTGAATTTTTAAAAGAGACCGACAATATAAAATGAAGGCAGAATTGTTATTGTAATTTTTATTTTTAGGGGTTCTTATTTCTTGAACCCATTATTTTAACTTATTAAAGTACAAAATACATAATAGTACATCCAACTTTTGTGCATTCTTTTGTTCCGAGAAATGGTTCTTCAACGGTCAAGTTAGATGACCGAAAAATATATGAAAAGGGAAAGAAAGAGTATTTGCTTCTCATAGTGAATTCGTGCACCTTCAAAGAAAGCAAGGCTAACTTTATATAGTACAGCTCGGAGCATGCCTTGATGGCCAACTATCTTGTTACTGGATAGATTGCAACGCGGCGTGTACTCGTACGAGCCGACTGCTGTGTCAGTGAGTAGGCGGTTGACTCAGCGACGCTTCTAGGGCTTGGCTAGTAGTCTTTCATTATGCTATTGACGTCTTGTCCCAGGCATGGAGGCTATCAAAATAAGTTTCGTCGTGCAAGTTACCTTTTGTCTCATGACATTCTTCGGGATCGCCGTTGACCATTGCCCCTCATCCAAACTCCGATGTGGTTACTCCATCGAGCTTACTAAATAGCGATAGATTGGGAGTAATATTGGCCTTAGTTCGGACAATGCTTGTATTCGGTGGTGTCTTGATCGAGCTCCGGTGCAGGGGACCACCGAACTTGCTTCAAGGAAGGTATCCGATCTTCTTGTATACGAGCCGATCAACCGGCATGTGATCCCGCATAAGGCCGAAGAGCTCGGTAGGATCAGGCTCCCTTTCTTATGCATCGAGGGGTGGGCTCTGTAGCTCGAGAACTTCAGCTTAGAAAGTTTCAGTGCCGAGCTCAACGTAAACTTTCCCCTACCCTAGTTCAAGGTTAGGAGAAAGAAGAAGGAGAGGAAGTAGTCAACCAGCTCGTGCTGAATAAAAGGAGGAATCAGTTAATTCTTGAGACAGAGACAGAAGTTCCTGCCTGTCCCATCTCCATCTCCAGCTTAGAAAACAAGCATTCAGATGATCTCGCTTATAACCCGCTCTAGCTCGCAGGGGAGGCTGAGATAGCTCAAGACACGATTCTGATAATAGCTCTGGATCGGGCAATATGAGGTTCAGAAACATTGGGCCAGAAAAGGACCATTTCAATTGCTAATCCTCCCGTAGTAGTAACTATCCCCATCAACCACGTGCCCATGCCAGCCCATGCTTTTTGGCACTGGTTGAATAGCCAAGGGTCGAGCCAAGCTCATCGAGGGCACCACTCTCAGACAAATGCAAGGGAAAGCAACCTACGGAGTGTCCCTCCAAGAAGTCCAAGATAACGAAGGGGGAGGGTAGCTCCAATGTTTAGGTCGAGCTCTGGAAGCCCAAATTCTACATCATTAAGCTCGACAAATAGGTGACGGTTGATTACTCCGCCAAGGATCATGACACTAGTTTGGCCCTTGCGCGGGCGTTCATGCTTCCTAAGGATGTTGTCGACCTCGCAGAAGAGGGCTCAGAAGAGATTCGAGATCTTATGGTGATGCAACAAGTTCAAGTGATCATTCTGATTTTGGGTATTCTTCGATCTGTAAGTATATACTTCTGATACTTAAAATTTTAAGTATATACTTCTGATACTTAAAATTTTAAGTATATACTTCTGATACTTAAATTTTTTTCTTTGTTTTTGTCTTGTAGAGCCTCTAGAGAGTTGCGGACTCCAAGTAGCAGTCAACCAAGCTAAAAAAGACAAAAAGAAAAAGGTGGGCAGCTTGGAGTCTAAACTCAACAAGGCCAAGCTCGCACAGGTTGCCACCAATAAACTGGAGGCTGATTTGGCTGCTGCTGAATAGGCTCGGGATGCCAGTTATGCAGCTGCAACCCAAGCTCAAAATAAAGTTGTTGCTGCTAAGGCTCAGAGGGACAAGGCACTTCAAGATCTCGTTGAGCTTTATGCAGTAGCCTGTGGTCCTATCTATGGGCAGGTCTTCAATAAGGGGATCAACCGAGCAGGAGACAACTACGACAGGTAAGTTGTCGAACTCCACCTAGGATTTACATGGAGGAGTGGTTTGCTTGTCTGGCTCAGCTTGGCATCCTTGAAGACAACTCATCTTGGGCCAAGTATGCTCCTATAGCTGACCTTGTTGAGTCTCCCGAGCCTTACTCACCCCTAATCCTACTCGTCTTTAATGAGAAAGAGTACATGAATCAACCCACTGAGGAGGATGGCGAGGAGGTTCAAGCAAATGAGGCTGCCTAGCACGTGGGGAAGTAGTCGCGGAGGAAGCTCGGGAGGCAGAAGCTGAAGCCAGGGAAGCGATAGCTGAAGTTGGAGACACTGTAGCTTAGGATCCTCCTAACTAGCTCTGATGTGTTCTTCTTGCTTTCATTTGCTTTGTATGAATTCGTAAAGAACTTCCTTTTTGAAGATTCGTAATAGAACTCCATTTTCACTTTTTAGCTCACTTGTGTGAAGCTTACTTCTTTTAATGTTTTAAATTTTGCTCACTGTTTGAGTGAATTTTGGCAATCTTCGGGGGACAGAGCTCGGCTAACTCCTCTCTAAAATTTCTTTTAAGTATACTTAGGCAATATTAACAGGATATAGTTCGGAGCTCGAGTAGAGTTCAACTAATTCGTCCTTGAAATTCTTGCTAAATATACTTAAACACATCTTGAGGGACAAAAGCTCGGAACTCATGTAGAATTCGGCTAACTCTTTCTTAAATTTTCTACTAAGTATACTTGAGTAATATTCATAGAGTTCAAAATTCACATAGAGTTTTGTTAACTCTTCCTCAAAATTCTCGCTAGGTATATGTAGGCAAACCTCGGGGGATAGAGATCCGATCTCGTATAGAATTCAGTTATCTTTTTTTTAAAAATCTTGCTAAGTATATTTGAGCAGCATTCACAGGACAAAGGTAAGAACTCACATAGAGTTTGGTTAACTCTTCCTTGAAATTTTTGCTAGGTTTACTTTAGCAAAACTAGGGGGACAGAGTTTGGAATTCGATTAGTCTAATTTAAAGTTCAAACACTTGTACTTTAATTTTGTCAATTCAATATATTTTTGTTAGTTCAATTATTTTAAATTTCAATTGTCCGCCTGGATGGCTGAGTTATCGCTTACTTTATATTTTATTTACTTAATTGTTCAGTAATTCAATTTACAAATTTTTACAAACACAAAAACATGTTTAATTTTAAAATCAAATATGATAGGTTAAATGGCATTGGGTGTTTTTGGTCCTAAATACAAGTTAATTCAATTTTAAGATACTAGTTCTTTTCTTCTTTCTGTTGCAAACAATTTAAAAAGTTGTTTTAATTGATCATATTACACAAAACTCAAAACTTGAATTTGTAATAAATCTAAAATTAATGTTATACAATATCCCTTGTTATAACTAAGACTTAGATCAATTAGCAATTCCTAAGGTGTGAAATTGTGATTAAAAATTATTGTCAATTTTTAACGACACATAGTTTAGATACAAAGTATTTTCATTGCAAAACTTTTCAATCAAATGCATTTTATCTGAATATTGGATTGAGTACAGAGAGAAGAATATCAACACTAGGGAATCTAAGAAAGAATAAAACCAAGTATTGTAGTCATATGCCTTTTCTTTATTTTCAAGAACAATCGCTTCAATATTTTCATACTCTTTTAAAATTAATAAAAATACATTTTTACACTTTTCTTTATTTACCAACGAAACTCAAATCTTGCAACACTAGCTCTCTGTGGATCGGATCCCTCGAACTTTTCGAGTATTATGCTGCATTTGTAGTAGGTTCCTACGCTTGGGAACTGAATTAAGATACATAAAACATGCACCGAAAAGTGGCAAGCATTAGGAAAATTACATTTTAATGGGAGAGTTTTCTCAGGTTGTTAGAATTCCATGGTCTCCAACTGCAAGTTGTTTGTGTTAGACCCTCCGGTTGTATGTCTTGGCTAGTTATTTTTCGAGTTAATACTTCTTCATTATGATTAATGTTATATGCCTTGGTCCGTATTGTGGACAAACTGAACTTCAACAGGATTACAATTTCGAATTCGACAGTCAGAGAGTAAGGCGTTTTGTTTGTTGTTTTCCGTGGTATGGTCCGATAGACCCACAAAATATTTGGCAATTTTGGCCTCTTAGTTCAGGGTGAGAACTCAGCTATAAAAATCGGCAAAGACTTGTCCGCTTTAGTGAATAATTCCCAAGGAAGGTCCTCTTCCAGGGTGTCATTTGTTTCTTTATTGCTCTGGTCAAACTTGGGATTTGGTTTGACCTCTGCTTCCCCTGCTTCCTCTGATCTGGTCTTTTCTTGATTCACGAACACTTTCAAGTGCTCGTCTTGACTGAGCTGGTTAAGGAAGGTCTTCAGAACTCAACAGTTTTCGATTTTATTTGCTTTCTCCTCGTGGTATAAACACTTCTACCATTGGTTGCGCTTTTTGGGGTCCCTTCTCAAGGGTTTGAGCTTCTTAAAGTATGGTTTATCTCGGATTCGAGCAAGGAGCTTGTAGATCAGTTCTTTGAAAATTACATTGATCCCCCTCCTTGCCTGATTTTCGTGATCGACAGAGTTGTCCTTCCGTCCTTTACGAGTTAACCCTTTGGTCCCCTTCTTCTCTTTGGCGGACGTCACATCTTTAGTCGGCTAATAAATTCGACCAAGACAAATGAGGTTCCCTGGAGATCAACTGGAGAACTGAACATCACGTCTTCCCAAATTCTTTCTCCAGGACACCAATGGCCGCGTCGTGCCCTAAAGAGGGGGGGGTAAAGGAGGACGCGAGAAGGGATAGAGCAAGTGGGTGGGGGGAACTCGCGTGGGATCTGGCTAGAGGCAGGAAGAATTCTGCTTTCCCCCTCCGTGGTCTTCCCTTTCTTCCCTCGTTAACTCCTTTGAACATTCTTCGATCTCCTCAGAATTCGTAGTTATATGATTTATCCCTTACAGTAATGAAGTTTGTTCAATATCTAACGCATTTATTGTTTCTTTTCTTTGTTCATTTTTAGTTTTGTTATTGATTGTATTTTATTGAAACTTGAAGATTTAACTTTATTATTTGAATTTAAAAAGTGGAATGTATTATATTTTACCTATCAAAAGTAAAAAGTAGACAATTTTTTGGGTATAACAAAGAAAGAGATAATGTACAATTGAAACGGGATAGAGGGAGTATCAAAACTTTAAAATCCTAAACATTGTCGTCTCTACCTTTCTCTATGTAAGACTCTTCATTCATTTTAGAATGTAACAAAGCTTGCTCTACATTATTGTTCTTTTTTCTTCTGGGTTGGCGATATTGTCACAACTAATTTATTTAGTTTCCAAGCACTTTTTCTCTCTCATCCCCCCTCTCTCTCTCCCTTTTTGTCCCGTCTTTATACTTTTCTCAGCACTGACACCGGCACTGCGCAACCATCCGAAGACAAGGTCAATAGACTCAATACCAAAATCTCTGGCCAACCTTAGCTAGGGGAGATTATCTATTCAAGGTCGAGGAAGTAAACAAGGTATTGTTCTGCTTTTCCGATTTCCACAACCCTATCACTATTCAAGTCTAATTTTTCGAATCCTCAATGTGTGAGCGGCGGTAGAGAAGTTGAAGACACCATCGAAGCTCTTGGGAGGTGATTGTCTTGCTTCAAGTGTCGTTGATTTGAAGAAGATTTCTCGGTTGGAAAGCTTAAAGCTTTGCCTTCCTAAAAAAAAAAACTCACGAGTTGCATCAGTTTCATGGTGGCAAGCTAGTTTTTTTTTCTTTTTTTTTCTTTTGTTAAGAGCTTTGGATCTGGCATATGGTAAATGTGCATATGTTTTCACAGATCAAGTCCAACCATTCAACCCAAGGGATTCAATAGTTGTAAAATCAAGAACGCGTTTCTTAACCATTATGGAAAATTTGTTTGTGACGGCTTTTTTGGGTGTTAAGTTGTAGAACATTGTGATTTATAAATAGAGAAGAGGGAAGAAGAAAGGAAAGAGAGGATGATTTAAGGATTGACCATGAGAGTAGGGACTCAGAGGAAAGAGAAGAAAAGGAATGATCAGAGTAAACTAAGAGAGAGAAATATCAGTCGCGCACCGTAAATGATGGGCAAAAGTGGTAGTTTTGACCTAATAATCGGCACTAATAGATGATCGTGGCACCATCGGCACCCTTTTAATATTTACTCTTTATTGATTATAATTTGTTAAAGGGAGAATTACACTGATCTCTCCTGAGGTTTGTCTTTAATACACAAAGCACTCTTAACATTTAAAATATTACAATAACCTCCCCTGAGGTTTGAAAAATTATCTTTCCAACTCCTGACACCACTTTTTCTTCATTTTTTTTACAAAATTACCAAAATGCCCCCTCCACTCTCTCTCTCTCATCCATCCTCTCTCTCTCTCTCCCCCTCTCTCTCTCTTTTTACACCCTTTTATTTTATTTTATTTTTACTTTTTTATTCTAATTTTTAATAGTTTTTTGATTAATTTTTTGGTAAAAAAAAACAAAAATAATTTTTTTTGTTATTTTTTATATTTTTTCTGTTGTCTTCTTCTATTGTTTTTTGATTTTATTACTTTTCATTATTATTTTTTCTGTTAATACCATTTGATATTTTTTTAACAAAAATGAATCCCCTTTTTGTATTATTTTTATTTTTTTTTGTACTTTCCTATTTTTTTTTTATTTTTTACTTTTTATTGCTATGTTTTCTTTTAAATAAACCCTTTGATTAGTTTTTTTAATAAATGATTCCCTTTTTGTTATTTTATTTATTTTTATTTTTTGGACTCTACCTTCTATTTTTTTTATTTTACTCTTCTAATTACTTTTAAAAAAAAAAGGGTATAAAAAGAAACAAATAAGAAAAATTAACAAAAAGTGATTCATTTTTTTGTTAAAAAAAATTTTAATCAAAC
>CM018892.1:17030207-17032707 GCA_009663005.1 Actinidia chinensis
ATTGTTGGCGTCAAGTTACCTAAATAGATGGCGAAGGGTTTCAAATTATGAAGGGATAACCCATGGCTTAATTTGTTATTAGGTCAAATCATGTGGTTATTTTTATAATTTTTTTAATGAAATCTGTTTTGTGAGATTAGAGACAGGGTATATGTATATGTGTGGGTCTGTAAAATACCCCCCAAAAATCTGGTGAAAGAAAATGTTTATTATATGTATATGTGGGATCAGAGATAGAGTATATGTATATTATATAAATATCTAATATAAAAATATATTTATATATGTATATATATTTTCTTAATATTTAGATATTTTTTATTTTTTTTTTTCTCTAGTATTTTCTTCCTTATCCTCACCCTATCCACCCATTCTAAAAAGTATGCAAACAAGTTAAAGTTATTCCCCTCCAAAAGTGATCCCCTGATAAAAATTATCTCCCCTAGAAATTATCACCCTGTAATCGGAAGCCAAACGACCCCAAGGGGACAAAGTCAAAGAGTATTTAATGCTTTAAAGTATAACTAGGCCTGTTAAAAAAAGCCCTCTTGAAAAATATCAGTTCGGGTGGGTCTGCCCAAAACCCACCGATCTCCCGCTCAAATTCAAAAATTCCAATGCCCAAGCTCAGCCCAAGGCCCAGGGTTTGACGTTCGAGTTCGGGCTTTGGACTCGGGTTATTGGGCGGGCTTGGGTACAAGTTTGGTGGGTGAGCGGGCAGGATTTGGCCCGTATTTTATTTTTTGAACAATGGGGTAGGACTTAAAGAGTGCAATTGCAGGGTCTGGGGTGCTTAGGGGCATAGGAGATTTCCTAATATATAGGAGTGTGGGGGTGATTGTAATTTGTGCTGCAGAGCAATGTGTGACAATGTGTGTGTGAGATACTGTTGGTTGTCAAAAAAAAAAAAAAGATTATGTTGGTTTATAACTTACTAGTCTTACTACTTTCTTTTCTTTTATTTTGGTCCCGGCGGGGGGCGGGCTCGGGCCAAGTATTTATTGGGCTGGCTATTTTCGGGCTTTCGAGCTGATTTCAGGCGAAAATTCGAGCCAGGCTTCGGATTTGGGACACCTAGGCTTAGGCCCAGGCCCAGCCCATAACAGTTGAGAGGGCTCGGGCCTAAATTGGGCTTTGGGTGAGCAGGCTTGGTTGTGCCACAGGCGGGTTTCGGGTTTTTCTTACTCCTCAAGGAGACCAAATGCAATAATGGATGGAAAGGGGGTGTAGAGTTATATTCAGTTATTGTACTCTATTTTAAACGAAAAGAAAATGGGGGATAATACAAAAAAACCCTTAAGGGTTGACCTCAATAACAAATTAGACTCTATAATTTTAATTGTAACAAATAACATGTTCAATGGGGGCAGTTATTCTCTTTTAACTAAAAAAAAAGTCTATGATTTCATTCTATAGGCCGGCTTGATGATGTTAGAATCCAATCCTCTATACTTTTTTTTTTTGGTTACTTTTTAAAAATGTCTCTCCTTGTTATCTAATAATATATGAAATAATTTGTATTAAAGGTAAAAATTGTCCAAATCCTGCTTTATTTAGGTCACTATCAGTTGATTCAGTTGAATCCCAGCAGCAGGGTCAAGTCCTGGTAAATTTAGGTTGTTTTGTATTTCTGTCTAAATTAGCTATCTGTAAACTGATAGCTTTAGGCTTTGTTTGACAAAAGGATTTGGTGGAGGAAAAGGAAAATGGTAAAGTGACGGACCCAACCATTCACATTTAATCTTGCCCTTTAAATTTTTGCTTGGAGGGTGGGTTAAAGAAAAATTAAAATTTGAAGACAGATGCTTGAGATGGACGGACTGTAAAAACAAAGCCGTTTCAGGAACTCGAACACCCCTTTAAATCTCCATTCATTTCAGCAACAACGTATTTTGGAAAACATTTCTATAAATAATTTTGGTGTTTGGTATGACAGAAACGAAGAGTCAATGAAAAATGCTTCTGTTGTCCATGGAAAAGAGAAACTAGGCTGCAAGACACATCATTGTGACCTATAGCAGCGAAATTAGTAAGTACCAGTTAACAATGCCAATACACTAATGAAAAGCGTGAAGTCATGAAGGATACTAGAAGAACTGGATCTAAACCACAAATCCCACAGATGGGGACAGGAAGTACACAAGTTATGGGTTGAAAACTGAGATCTTTTCTTGATATATTGGAAAGAAAATATAGATCTATACCTATTGAGCATTCGTAGACTTTTTAATTCACCTATGATGTATGGATTGATGGAACAATCTATTAAATAATGTATGTTTTTTATCAATATTTTATGGAACATAATTATTATGTGAATGATATATTGATGTTTATGGAACATAGGTGCTTTAGATTTTAATAATTAGTGTTATGTTACAATCGTTCATTACGTTCATAATATGATGTATGACAGAGATTAAAAAAATTAATTTAAAATGTACTGCCATGTGTCATGCATTTTTCAAAAGTAGTAGTGTCGGCGTATCAATGTCATGCC
>CM018892.1:17075207-17077707 GCA_009663005.1 Actinidia chinensis
TTGGGCTTTTGGACATTCGAGAGAGACAAACCCAACCGAAACTAGCCCGAAATGGGTACTAGGCTAATGAGTTTCTCTCTCCTTCATGGCTAAATGGGACAAACTGAACCAATTTAAAAGGGCTTGCCAAAACGTGGCCTTTCGTGACACCGGCATGGGCTATGATTTCAAATAGATTGCAGGATAAATTGTAAAAATGGCCTCTGTAGTTTTATGTATTATCATATTGGTCCCTGTATTTTTAAATTTCATGATTTTAACCCTTTAGTTTGATTTCCTAGTATAATCAGTCCGATTGGTAACTTAAGTTAGGTTTTTTGATGGATTTTCAATTCATGACTGACATGTGACCTCGTTTGATAGAATTTATAATGAGATTGGGGCAAATTACAATGGAATTTGGTCAATTTATAGTGAAAATTGAGTGCAAATGAGAGAAAAATATTGATTATGTCCCTCAAATAATGGTACATGAGTGAATAGCATTCCAAAAACATAACTTCCGTTTTCAATTAGACTGATTTGGTGTGAGAATCAAATTACATGATTAAAATTGCAAGAAGAAAAAATAAAGAGACCAAAATCATGAATAGATAAAACTACAGAGACCTTTTTTGCAATTTACCCTAGATTTTATATACAAAATTACCACTTTGGTCGCTCCAAAATCTAAATAATTTTGCCTCAGGTCCTTCAATTTCTAAATCATTTTATCTTAGCCCCTCCTTATCAAAATTTCAGGTATTGTATTGACCGATTTGGTTCAAAAGTGAACACATAACCCCATTAGTTTGGATTAATGTCCAAATTGGAAGAAAACTGTTAATTAATGTCAGAAATGTAACTGTTAACTTCAACTTTACACGATTAAACGTAACTTCTTCCCAAATATATATACATATTAAGGAAAATACTAATTATCACCCAATAAACAACGACTAATAGGAAAATAATGTATTGATAAGTGTAAGACGTGTATAAATATATGTAAACGTACCTTAAATATGCAAAAAATGTATATATAATTGTGAAAAATGTGCATTAGTAGTCTGTGAGTCTGTGGCTAATCACCAGAATTGATATATTAATAACCACTCACTCAACAAGAGAAAGGAGGAACCGATTTTTTATAATAAAAGCTTTGGTGATAGAGATCATATATGATACTCCTATTTTCATCAATAGATAGGAGCTCTGTAGGGCCCTAGACTGGCCAAAACTCACTTATATGATCATATCATCATTAACACTATTAGGCATCTACTTGGAAGGTCCACGGCGACCAGTGGTTGATCGTGGCCTATTGTCACGGGACAGGGCTTGAAGGCAAGACAATGTCCACGCAACATTCCGTGTTGTGTAAAAAGAGATCTGTTGCTTATAAATATTTTGTTTTAAAATAAAATAAAAAATTCAAAATACATGAATTTTTCATATATATATATATATATAGTGGCGGAACCAAAATTTTAGTTTAGATGGGCTAAATTGTAAAAAAAAATTAATATATTTCAGGGATGGCTAAAATGTAAAAAAAAAAATAAATTTAAATTTATAATTTCTTAAAAGTCTGGGAGGGCTCCAGCCCCTACTGGCCTCCCTGGGTCCACCTATCAATTATTAGATGAAAATGACTCGTTGAGTAAGACAGGTTGCATGCATGAGAGGCTTCATCAACCTATCAAAGGGTTGTACACGAATTGGATAATATCATACATATTAATTACATCCTCACGGACTCCATCGTAACCACATAAACATGTCCATTCATTATTTTTTTCCCTAATTGCCCCTGCCTCTTTTTTTTTATTTTGTGACATTGTATATTTTCAGGGACAACATGAATGATACCTATTTCGCGGGTTAGGGGAGAGGATCAGGAAATGGAATTCTAGCTTTGGTGAGCCGATAAGCATGTTTTGATAATACATCGTTCATTTTACAGAGAGACAATTAAATATGATAAAATCATATAGCTACAATTATTTGAATAATCGATATTTTTTAAAAATCGTTGTTGCCCTTTTTCAATACACTATGACACATACGATCATCGTATTTCAATATTATTTTATATTTTTTTAATATTCATATTATTTCAATTGAGTGTATTGGAACAAGGGATTGGGACTTGTAGCTTTAGAAGAAGATCAGTATCTCGCGTTGCTGCTACATTTTGAAACAATTAAGCATAACACCTAAAAAGTAGTGGGATTTTTTACATTGCAAAATCAATGCAGTGGGAGATAATAGAATAAGAACAGATGGTTGTGAAAGCAATTAGATTCCATAAACTGATAGATCAAGATTTTCATGGTCAAAAAACATAGAAAAATAGGGATTTTTAAGATTTTCGAGTTTTTTGTTTTTAATAAAAAAATATTATCGTTTAATTAAAATCTTATATTTTTTTGATTCTTTTTGACAAGAGAAATCTGTAAATATAAAAATTTTGTTCAAATTTAAAAAAATCTAATAAATAGTAAATATTTAGATAATT
>CM018892.1:17130207-17132707 GCA_009663005.1 Actinidia chinensis
AGATCTTCTCGACATTAAAAAAAGTATTGATGAAAATAAAAGTTTAGACAAATTATACAAACCTTTATTTAACATTACAAAATACTATACCAATGTAGAAATGCCTTAATTTTATTAATCACAAATAACCTCAATATTTAAATAACCAAGGGACTAAATAAGGAAAACTAAATAAGGAGAATAAGGAGACAAATTCAATTGGTCAACATGACCTATTATAAATAACTAGATAGGAAACTTCCAATTAGATCAGGAAAAATAATATTCCTAATTCCAACACTCCCCTTCAAGCTGAGGCGAATATATCGATAAGCCCCAAAAAAACAAAGCTTGACCAAAGAGATGACTTCAGAAATGAGGGTCCAATGGACTTGGTGATCATACAGCAGTCTGAGCAGATGATGGAACAAAGCTAGGAGTAATAACCCCTGAACGAACTTTTTTTCCGAATGAAGTGAATATCAACTCAATGTGTTTGTTCTCTCATGGAAGGATGAGTCAGAGGATAACATGATAGTGACTTATTATCAACAAAAAAGTAAGATGGGGGGGGGGGGGGGGGGGGGGGGGGGGGGGGGGGGGGGGGGGGGGGGGTCTGTCATTGAGAAGCCCAACTCGGTAAAAGGGGACCGAAGCCAAAGAATTTCACTTGTTCCTTGAGACATGGCATTGATACTCAACTTCGGCAGACGATCGAGAAACAGCTGGTTTGCTTCTTCTTTTCCAAGATAGAGATTGATACCATGACAGGTACAAAAATCAGAGTAGATCGTCTTAACTTTTAAACCCCGCACCAGTCAGCATCGTTAAAGCATGAGAGGAATGAATGGACTCCGGACTTATAGAATAAACACGACCAGGACACGAGCTTAAGGTACCGGAAGCATGTGATACAAAGCATCTAGATGAGAGGTACGTGGCGATGCATAAACTGACTAACAATACTGACAGCAAGTAAGATCAGGTCTTGTATTCGTCAGTAAAGACGACCCAAAAGTCGCTGATAGATGATGGATCTGGCAACAATTCCTCTGACTCGGATGATATCTTTAAATTTGGTAACCCATAGGCGTAGAGCAGGTCTACATCCAAGCATGCCTGTATCCATGAAGGAGATCAAGGAGGATATTCCGCTGGGAGAGAAAGATACCATGGCGAGACCGAGCAACCCTCAATACCACGGAGTAGCGAAGAGGCCTAGATCCTTAATGTCAAAAGCTTTCTGAGCCCAACATTTCACCTGAACTATGCCAGAAGCGCTCAGCTCCTGTGATTAATAATATTCATCAACATAAACTGAGATTCTAATCACCGACCCTGAGGACTGACGACGAATAAAGCAAGTATGATTTGAGTGGCACGGCTGAAAATCCATTAGATAAAGGGGACTTACCTCACTGAAGCGGTGGAACCAAGCCGAGGAGACTTGCTTAAGGCCATAGATAGATTTTCGAGGAGACAAATATTCTCCGCACAATACTCCCCCTGAGCCCGAAAACATGGAGGTGGATCCATATATATATTCTCCGAGAGATCACCATTAAGGAAAGTATCTTGATATCCAAGTGGGTGAGGCGGCCCACGACTTAGAAGTCGGCAGGAAACCAGAAGCCAAATGGTGTGTTAATTTTGCAACTATGGCAAACGTAGGCATCCAAATCCTTATCCGGAATCTGAGTAAAACCCTACAACAAGGCGAGTCTTATATCGATCACCGAGGCCATCTGCCAATACTTGACACTAAACACCCATTTCAAGCATACACCCAACAGTGCGCTATCCTTTTGGCAAAGGCAACAAGTCCCAAGTGGGCGATTGCTGCTAGAAGGAGCCTCCTATCTTCCGTTTCTTGGAATAACATCCATTAGTAATTTCTGAAGAGCTTCATGGACTGGAGCGAGGAATCGAAATCGCTCAACCTGACCTAAGAAAAGACTTAGAGGAATCTGGAAAGACCGGATAAACTATATTTGTGCAATAGGATGTTTAATACTATTGAAAAAAAGAAAACGGGATGGGGACAACGAACACGTGTGGGATACCGGGGTGGGGGACGCTGATCAGGAAACATAAAGAGGAGACATACCTGACTCGGAGAATATGCTGGCAAAGGAGCCTGAGCCGGGGCTGGGGTCCTTAGAGGCGAAAGGGGGGTCATGGAGCCTTTTGGTGTAGGAGGAAGATGAAGGAGGCCAAAGTATAAGGAAGTGCGACGCAGGGGGTATGACGGTCATCTACCTCAAGGATCTCGAATCTCAGGATCCGAGAAGGAGTAGAATCCGGATAAAACATAAAACAGTTTCCAAAAACGGACCATCTAACGAGTGATACAAATTTAAATGACGAGTGACAGGGATCATACACCTATACTCCTTTGGCATAGGTAATACACCACCCCGAGAAAAATACAACGTACGTGCCTTATCATCAATTTTGGTACGGGTGGTGGGCTTTCGCGATTTTGAACAAACATTTGCACCCAAAGACGCGAGATGATAAT
>CM018892.1:17242707-17247707 GCA_009663005.1 Actinidia chinensis
CTGCAATGACTTAAGATGGTGGGATCAACACCGGTACGTAGTTGCTGTGCCTAGTGTGTATTGAAAAAAGTTTAGTATACGAGTCTGACGCAGGCGGAAAGTCACAAGAGAGCGAACACGTCTATCTCAAGAAAATAAATTTAGAATCCATTAGGATTCCTTGAGTTCACAAGGATAAAATTCTCAAAATTTTATTGAATCAAAAACTGACTTGCCTCTAAGGTTACAAGATGCTTAAATAATAACTAAAAATCCTAATTCGCGTTAGGCATGTAATTAGGCAATAAAATAAGGAAAATTACCAAAAAGATAAAAAATTGAGTTAATATCTAAATCAATCTTATCTCTACTTAGGAAATATTTCTCAACAAAACGGTATTAATTTGACTTTTAAATCGAAAAGATTATTACTACAATATAATTCCTACAAAACACAATTGCCCTTTTGGAGGGGCAAACGATGAAATTTACCCGAAAAACCGACCGGGCTCGATATCCATCCTCTCGACGATTCCATTCAGACGACCAAATCTCATGCAATTTCCGTGACGTGCCGCGTCATCCCTACTATATTTTCTATTTCCAGATTCATACGATTCGATTGGTCACGCCGGTCACCTACCAACAATATCACTTTTCTAGTTTCCAGATTAATACGATTTCGATGGTCAAGGAAAGTCTGAGCTATCCGTTCTACATCAGAGTCCACCAGATGTAAAATTGCTCCACCTGCGTCAATTAACAAATCACCAGTCAAAATTTGATAAAGTACAAGTAAATATCGTGCTCTTGATGTACATAAGCATCGAAACTTTGTCACCATAAAGGCATATTTAAATACTTGAGGGAAAACTATTTGGGATAAAAATGAGGAATACAAGAAGATCATAGCTCATGATAATTCAACTAGTGTTTGCTGCAGAAATCTGCAAGTTTAGGGTGGCTTCGTGGGTGTTGACAGCTAAGAATATAAAGGGCGTTATGGCGAATCTGAGTTTGTAAGGTGTCTGGATGGATTCAGAACATTAAAGCTATAAGCTTCCACTTTGTTAGCAGTTTTTGTTGAATGGTCATTTGGCAAAGATAAAGCAGTGAGCTTGGGAGGCTATAATTAACAGGGAGATCTCCAGTAAAACCAGCATAGAATATACTAAAACAACTAGGAGAGAATTTCACTGTCATGAAACAAAAAAAAATAACTTGATTTAACAGATAAAGACTAAGAAAATCGCAACATATATCCAAACTTCAACACAAAAATGCAGGGGCAACGATTATACTGACCTGAATCTTTGACCAATGTACAATGAGTTTAACAGAGATTGACATCGGCTGCGGTGATTGGCAATCCAATCCATTTCAACGGGTTATGTATTCCTCATTACTTTCCAAAACACGATGCTGTTGTGCCCCCCACAAAACACGTTACCAGTCACTCCACCAACATCAACAACACACACACTAGGACAAAGATTTACGTGGTCGGGCCAACAATGCCTACAACCACGGAGAGGAACAAATAATCAATACACAGAATGAATTACAATGAGTACAATAGGAGGGAGCTATCACAATCACCTCTCAGCACTCTCTCATCCTCACCATCTTACTGTCTCTCTCAGATCTCACAGCTACCAATTTAGCCCATCTCCTGCCAGATTTATCTGTGCTCTCGGCTCTCAATAGCACACTAGCACTCCCCCCAAACTCAAACCATCTCTGCCGCCCCTCTCTGCCACAGAAACCATGCTGTGTGCTCATGGTAATCCCCCAAGGATACATCTCGCTGCAACGCCTGCTCTTCTCTCTGGCAACCTATTGGATTTATACGGCCTCAGAGCAGAGACGATGAGCTCATGGCGAGCTCATATGCCCCCATCTTTGACAAATGGAGGAGGGAAGTCTCCTATGAGACTTGGTTGCAGGCCTTCTTTGACAGAAGCTGCTCAGAGCTTCTCGTCTTCAGCTTCTTTTCTTCCTTCAACATCACAGCAAAATCTACGCAAATCCTTAATAAACATGAGTTTAATATTCATAGGGGCTTGGGCCTTCTCTTGGGCTTGGGCTTAGGCTATTGGGCTTGGGCTCCATAAAAGGGGCTGTATCTCACAAAAATCTCCCCCTCCAGCTCATTGGAGGGTAATTTGAATTTTCAAGGTATCCAATTTCCCGACAACTTCTGGCCAGCTCCCCTGTAAGATCTACAAGACAGTATATGAAGATTACGTTACCCGTCTCGGGGGCAACTCCACTTCCACTGAAGTGATTGCAGTGATTGCACTTCCAAACCTGAAGTGCTGAACCTTCTCAATAGGTGCTCTGCTCCCCATCACCGGGGTGCTATGAAAGTACGTCGCTTTGCAAGTCGTCGTGACTCCATCTCCCCTCCCTTGTGTGCACAATAGAGAGATCACCGCCACTATCTGAGTGAAAGAGACTCGTTCCGGCGACGTCGCGCCTGTCGTTGTGCATCGACTCTTGTCTCTCGCCTTGAGCTTCTTCATGGGACATCTGCAATGGTGCACCTTATCGTGTCTGGCCAGACTTCCGCCCGTATCCCAAAGATCTCTTGCGCTCCGTTCCACTGTTGGATCCTTCAAGTACATCCATCAGGTACTCCTGCGCTTGTTGCGTGCCTCTGTGCAACGTTTTGCTTCTTCTCCATCCATCTTGCTCATACCACTGGATATGTCGGACAGCCAAGTCTCCTGTCTTGGGACATTCTCCCTCAGTCGGTATATAGCCTTCCAGTCTTCCTTCTACTGCAGCTTTCCTGCTTTCCCTTGGAAACTCTGAGTGTTCCTCCACTAGCTTCAAAGCTTCATCGCTTCGACTCCTGATCTCAATGAAAACATTGCCTACCCAGGTCACCTTCATGGATCTCCGTCTGCCATGCGGAACCGGACTGTCCTTTTGCAACAATCGCATCGTTAGCCAATCCGAACAATTCCCGCTGCTAAATGTTGTAGAGAACAACTTCTGCTCTGCACAAGTGGTAAGCACTTCCTGAATCAGAAATCAATCGGACTCTTCATCTGCCGGATTCTGTTAGGAGAACATCACTCTATCCACAGCCATCATTGCTGTTGTTGCGGCCTCTGAAGACTGATCTGGTGCTTTGTTCCTTGGACAATCTTATTTCCCTCCTGGTCGACAATAAAAGCACTTAAAGTGTGACCTCTGGATTCTGCCATCAGAAATCACTGCCTGACCTCTTCTCTAGCCTCCTTTCTTGACTCTCCTAAGACTCTTCTCTGGCCTCTTCTCTTGGACTCTTCCTGGGCTTCTGGAACTCGCTCGTTTGTTCCGCACTGTAAGTCCCTCTCTGAAGTTTCAACACAAGTCTTTTCAATAAGACTTTGTTTGAGATGTCTTCTCTGGACATCTCCTCCCAATTTGGTCCACAAACCCCATGAGCACTCAATCTCATCGTGTGCTACATGTTGGAAACACTCCTGTGTTCAATGCATGTCAGATATGCAACACTGTTTCTCATCGTTCTACATGATGGAAACCTCGTGTTCAAGGAGTGTCTGATCTGCCAATCTCTTCCTTTCATCTCATCCTACATCTTGGTTTTCCTGGGGCGTAATCCGCATCTTGAAAGCTGATCAGGGTCTCAAATTACTCCGCCTTCTTTATTCTCAAAATGGAAAAAGGCAAAATCTCTGAAAACCGATCTCGCGGATGATCCGGAACGTCGAGAAATGAGGGAAAGAAACTCAAAAAAAGGCTTTTCCGTCGAAAAATCAGACAACTTCTGGGGAACCAAATTGATCAAATCAAAACTTCATGGACTAAATTGGAATTTTCAATTTCCAGGGACCTAATTGCAATTTACCAACATTCCAGGGGACCAAACTGCAATTCCAAACTTCAGGGACCAATATTGTAATAATTAACGAAAGTTCCGGGGAAAAAAGTTATAATTTCGGTTCAAACATTGGTAACGGATTGACCGGTCAACGGGTCAACGGCTCAGGTGACTGTTCACGGCTTGGTCAATGGCGATTGGCTCGGGTCAAAGGCTCAGGTTGACCGGTCAACGGTTCGGGAATTGACGGTTCAAATGGCTCTGTTGATGACTGGCCATGGCTGTATGAGGCGCCCGTTTGAAACAAAAATTCCATGGCTGGTCAAAGGCTATGATGAGGTTCATACCACCATAATTGACAACACCAATCATTATGCCTTTTTTGCTTTTTCCTTTAATCCTTTTTCTTTTTTCAAAGGCTTATGATTATGTTTCCTGTCTTTCCAATGTTTTTTCTTCTTGAACCACGCAGAAGGCATTCTCTTGGGAGTGGGGCGCGTGGGGAGCGCGTGGGGCGCGTAAAATCCAGTAATCTTCCTCGCCGGCGAGCGTGGGGCGCGTAGATCTGAAGCGCCGACCTTCAATCGGCGCCGGTGAGGGCTAGTTTGGAGTCCGATTTGACTCCGTTTGGTGCTGGAGCTTCGTATGAAGAGACGAAGGTGATGGTATGCTCCAAATCTCAGTTTTGAAGCAATTCGAATGTGGTCAGAATCGAAAAGATTGTACTCCGGTGGTTGGTACTCCGGTGACTCTCCGGTGACTCGAACTTGGCTTTGATACCAATGTTGTGCCCAAAACGAGTTACCAGTCACTCCACCAACATCAACCACACACACTGACAAAGATTTACGTGGTTCGGCCAAACAATGCCCTACATCACGGGAGAGGAACAACTTAATTCACTATCACAGATGAATTCCAATTGAGTACAATAGGGAGGAGCTCATCTCACTCACCTCTCAGCACTCTCTATCTCTCACCATCCCTTACTGTCTCTCTCAGATCTCACCACTACCTTCTAGCCCCTCTCTCCAGATCTCTCTGTGCTCTCGGTGCTCTCATGCACACTAGGCACTCCCCCCAAAATCAACCCTCTCTGCCAGCCCCTCTCTGCCACACAAGCAACATGCTGTGTGCTCTGGTAATACACAGGATACATCTCTCTGCAACGCTCTGTCTTCTCTCT
>CM018892.1:17445207-17447707 GCA_009663005.1 Actinidia chinensis
TCAGCTTGACACACATTATCAACATAAAAAAGAAAATATAATATACGTTTGATAAATGAGATAAGACGCAATTAATTAAAATAAAAAATCACAAATGTCAAATGTCTTACAAAATATAAAAAAAAATTAAAGTAACAAATTATTCAATCATCATACAAATAATAATAGGAAAAGAAATAAAAAATAATAATAATAGGCATAAAAGGAAAAAAGAGAGTAAAAAAAAGTATTGTGCAATACTTATTCTGTGGAAAAATAAAAAAAAAGAGACAAGAGAGAGAAGCGGCGCTTATCTTCATGCAACGACGATCAGATCTAAGAATCGCATCACGTGCTCAATGAAGTGGTTGCACTTCACCTACGTCGAGACGCCGTGTGCGCCTAATTACGTCTCGCGCTTCTAACAACACTTCAATGGTGGCATAGCGTCTGTAGTGGTGGTGGTATAGCGTCAGTGGTGGCTACAACGGTAGAATGGTAATGTCGGTGAATAATGGTGGAGGTAAATATGACTGCAACGGTAGAATGGTAGTGAAGGTGGAGGATGGTGGTGCTCAACTATAGAATAATAGTGGCAATGGTGAGAACAACAGTGGGGTTGGTGGTAGTAGAGAGAAGGTGGTGGCAGCGACAATGATTGTTGTTGTGGTGATGGAGCTATATTTGTACACGTCAATGCATATGCACACGTTTACACATATAGTCAAAATTAAGTATGTAACGACCCACCCGCTCTTGCGGGCTCCACACCATTTTTATGCCCTTTAAAATTATTTTCTTTCCTTAAAACTTTTTTTTTCGTGTGCTGAAGTGAAACCTGTATATTGTTTTCGGAGTCAATGAAAATTCAATATTAAATTTATCCATTCAAAACACGTGCTCTTGACGGTAGAGAGACTGTACCTGTCTTAGCATGCATACATAATTACATACATTACAATTCAAAAGGCCCGGGGCACTCTAGACCGGGGTATACTACATGAATTTATTGTTCTTGATACATATCCATGAACTATCTATCTAAATAATTAATCATTCAAAACGGATTTTAAAACGCGTGATTCCTCGCTTTACTCCACGTTCTTGTCGTTGTTTCCTGAAACAATTGTTAGAATAATGTTCCTAAGCATAATGTCTTAGTGTGTAAACCATAATCTCTACTAAGTTTGTCATACATATCAAAAGTATGAAAATATCATGATAGATTGCGTATAACTATTATAGCATAATAAAAAACATTTGTTTCTTTTCGAAATAACTTGATCAAAATTCATGCTTAACATGTGCCCGCCTTTAGTCAGGTATCATACGTCATAAATGACCATCTTTTTATATCAACATAATTCTTGAAATATACATTATGCAGCGATGACCTCCCGTCCTTAGTTGGGTTTGATAACGGATTTTCACATCCCCATTGAGTCGGGGTATGCCGCCGAGTACCTTCTCGAAAGGTAGAAATATGATGGTTACTAAGCAGATACGTACAAAAATCTTTTCAAAAGGCTCTCATCTAAGCCATATTTGATTTGCATAATTAACATAATTTCATACATATATCATAATATAAAAGAGAAATCTACTCTACTTTAGAGATTAAGGTCACTACAACACTACCTTAGAGAGTAGGGTTTTACTTACTTGTTTGCGTTTGGTTCGGGCTACAACAAACCGTCGTCGTGATCTCGAGGCTATCGGATTGATTCTTATACGTTTCATTATTGACATAATTAGTATTAAGATTTTACTTAAGTATTTATAATGTAATTAAGTTTATTTACTGCTGTAATAACGCTAATCATGGATGTTGGTTATCAAAAAAATAATTCTGTGTGGGGAGCTTTAACCGATTGAGAAAAGTTTAACCGGTTGAGAAAAAATAGTTTAACTGGTTGAGAATAAAAGTTTAACCGGTTGAGAATGGTCAGTAGCTAAAAATTTTTCAGTTCAACCGGTTGAGCATGCTAAAAAAATTTTAGTTCAACCGGTTGAACTGGAAAAAATCGAAAACTCAGCTTTTCTGTTCAAATTTTAGACCCTATTTTGGGCTATCTAACGTTGGAATTTGAAAAATATTATTCGAAGAAAACTTGTAGGTATTTGAAATATCTATCAAATGACACTTGAATCGACTCAAAATATTTTCGTATGAATAAGTTATGGACTAATTAAAAATACGAACAGTAGTTTTGAAAACCAAAACATAAGCATTAACATGGTTTGATTTTGATCAAAAATGGCGGTTACCATGCCATATTTCATGATATTCTGACATTTAACTAGGATTGGATAGAGTATAACTCTCATCGTCGAGCATTTAAATACTTCTTAAATCAAAAAAAGATACGTAATGAAATAAAGAAAAAATACGTGAGGTTACATTGTGAAGGTCTTGGTGAATTTCCTAAACTTTTCATTATCGTTCTTCCTTCTTCTTCTTCTCCTCTCTCTAGTACTCTCAGAAACAAACTTCCCTCTCTCCTTTCTATCCTCATTTTTT
>CM018892.1:17527707-17530207 GCA_009663005.1 Actinidia chinensis
GACGGTCTAGTTGGCTAGTTCGTTACTCTACGAACCGCCCTAACATATTCATACTGATGGATTCGGACCCTCTAAAGTGAATCATGTGTAAAACGATGTTATTTTGATCTTGAACATAAAATGACGTCGTTCTATAGTTAATTAAAATGATGTCGTTTTGATTTCGTGAAGTATAAAAATGACGCTCATTTGTAAACTCCTAGAGACACTCCACATAGTGCAAGGCATGTCCAAATCCTCTATTTTTTTGCAGATAATAGCAAAGCAGTTGTCGAAATTATTGTTTAGGCTTAATTTCACAAGTACGCCATACATTATTGTCTTTTATCGTTTTTTCTCCCTTATTTAAAAAATGAATCATATATATTACTTACACCTATTTTGTTACTAATTTGTTTAAAATAATAATAGAAATCGATCACGTGTTATCCATGTAATTAAATTAAATATCCTTATATTTAAAATACTATTATTTTTATAAAAAATAAGTTAATACTCCATATATAAGTTTATTCATCCATTGTGAAAACAAACCTAACTTATTAATAAGTCTTTAAATAGTGTCTTGATTTATTTTTGACAAAAAATAATAATATTTTAGACATAAATACATTTAATTTAATTATATAGACAACACGTGATCGATTTCCATCATTATCTCAAATAGATTAATAATAAAAAATGTATAAGTGATAGAATTAATAATTAATGGAGTTAGTATAATTCACTTTTTAGACATAGAGATAAACGTAATAAAATACAATAATTTAGGATGTGTTTGTGAAATTAAGCCTCTTTATTGTTTATTGTTTTGTTTCGGACCGCACTCCACGCGTTCCAATCGCGGTGATTGGAAAAATATCATATTTGTTATAAAAATGTCAGTCTCGTTATTACCCAAATATCAAATTAGTGGTTATAGAAATATCAGACTGGTGATCTCAGTATCGGACTAGTTAAAAATATATCAAATTTGGGACATAGAAATAAGAAAGAGAATGGTCCTTGTTATATTTCTTTTCTCCTCATAATTACAATTTAGATAATCTCTCAACATCATTTGATTAAAAATAAGAACAAGGGAGTAATCCATTGTAAGGATCTTAGAGCATTACAAGCAACATATTTGATTTTGCTTTCTTTTTTTTAGTCAAATCCTACTTTGTTTATCTTTTTTTTATCTTCTCTAGCAGTTTAAATAGAAAAACTCTCAAATAAAACATTATCTCCTTTTTTCGTCTCTCTCTTCCCTCTTCTTTTAATATAAAAAAAAAGGCAAGGAGTGAATAATGCCCCTCCACGTCTGGACAATCACTATAGCAGAAGTGGGAATAGGAAGTCAAAAAGGAGGGGTGTTAGAGTTTTTTTCTCTCTACTCCCAAATTTATCTAAAATAATTGTTTGGGGATGTTGTTGTTGATGACACTCAATGCATGTAAACCTCATGGGTAGCTTGGCTGATAAAAATTTTGATTATGTGTTCAAGGGGTCAGTTTGAATTCACTTAGGCAATTGAAGGTTTGTCCGATCATTAACTCTAAGACTTTCAGATTAATCTCTCTCAAACCCTCTTAAACTAGTCAGAGATACTAAGCTCTAAAAATAAATCTAAATGCATGGGAAAGGGATGGTGATAGTGATAATACATAGAGCACAATATATTGGGGCCTAAAAAATTTAGAGAAAAAGTATGGTGTTAGATTGTGTTTTTTTTTAAAAGAGAAATAGAATGTCCTTTTTTATTTTGGGATTGGGATTGATGAGTGGTCAATTTTAGAAAGTAAATAGGGAGCTGTAGAATTGGAGCAGAGTACTTGAGCAAGAGAACAAAAGGGGTGGAGTGTGTCACGTGCGTAGGCGCAGCCAGGAAGGTCCCAGCGAGGAATATGGGATTATGTGGAACTATTCCAAAAGTGTGACCTTTCACATGAAATTGCCCATTTGTAGTCCCTCTTACGTCAATTACATGCCAGACACCTTCCTATTTCAATGCTCCACCGGACATCAAAAATATATGGTCCTGGATGTGTTATATATATATATATATATATATATATATATATGAAAATAATTTTTATACTCCACAATTTAATTTCTGCACTCTAAAGTAGAAATGTAGAAATCAACACTATGTAATTGATGCCAGACACCTTTCTATTTCAATGCTCCAACGGACATAAAAAATATATGGTCTTATTATATATATAGATATATATATAGATATATATATATATATAGATATATATATAGATATATATATAGATAGATATAGATATAGATATAGATATGGAAATAATTTCTACACTCCACAATTTGATTTCTGCACTTCTACTTTGGAGTGCAGAAATCAAATTGTGAAATGCGAAAATCAATTTCCTATATATATATATATATGTGTGTGTAAACTGTGTGTATGTATATATATTATATGTGGATATTGGTAATTTGGGGTGTGAGTAGAGTAGAGTAAAAAATAAACAATGTTATGTAGTCTCTAGAG
>CM018892.1:17727707-17730207 GCA_009663005.1 Actinidia chinensis
TTTTAGCTTCAGGCTTTTTTCATCAACTAATGATACACGGAATAGAGGGTCAAGAGAGAGACTCGTATCCATCTATATTATAAATCACAATTTATTTTGAATTTCTCTCAAAATTATTACTTCCTCTTCTCAAAAGAGGTGGGATTCTATATAAGTATTATCTAATGGACAAAATTGTTTTAAAGATAGGTATATTTTTTATACATTGGATTATTTTTTAGTGGGACAAAAAAAAAAACAAATTAAAATACTTCTTTCTTTCCCCCACATTTCTCCCATGATTCTAATTTGTTCTATATTTTGTAGCAACGTATCTTTTCGTATATGCATACAATGTATCTTTTATCTGACATTTATTTTTTATATATTTTTTAGATTATAAAAACTCTAATGAGTACGACTAAGAGGTGAATTTTTTTTTACGTAGTGCCCGTGGACACGGGCAATTACTAGTCATGACTAAGGCTCCATTTGGTAATGCTTAGAAGCCAATTTTTTTTTTAAACTTGCTACCAAAAAGGCCAAGATTTTTTAATTTTTTTTTGCTTTTGTGGCTTTAGTTTAGCTAAAACTAAGCAAAAAATCAAAAATAAAAAAATAAAAAAGCCAACTCCAATTGATTTTTTACTTATTTTAAGCAAAAAAATCATAAAAAAACTTAAAAAAAGTGGTGCCAAACGGAGCCTAAATAAAATCGTGATGGTTCTAAATCCTGAATTTATAATAATCATGTAACAATATTGTGACTCTTTGCAATAACAAACCATGTAACCTGATTTACATGATTGTGTCTTGCAAATATATACAAATCATTAGTCTTTTATATACAACAAACTTTATGCGTGATGATGCCAATAAATAATTGGTTACGCATCATAACTCGGGCCGACCAGATGATGTCAGTACTTGGCTATGGGCATCAGACAACTCATCCAATGCAGCACGCAAATCACTCGGACAACAAAAAGAAACAAATAATCATTAATTCATCTGATTCAGGCTCCGTTTGGTAGTACTTATTTTAAGCCAAAAAAAATTATTTAAAATAAGCTAATAGAAGCTAACTTAAAAAAAAGCTATAATGTGGGTTTGGCACCACTTCAAATACAAAAGCTAAAATAAAAAACTCAGTGGAATCTCGAAAACCCCCATATAGGCATCACTGGGCACTATTCATCAATATCAGCTTCCTAATCAAGGGCAATTTCGCCAATACCCAGCTATTTCCTTTCTTCATTCCCTGTAACCACAATATCCATTTTTTTCTTGTTTTCCTCTCAACAAACACCGAGCCCCCAATTGGCGTTATCACACGGACCCAGGAGAACCGGTAACAAGCAAGATTCAAGCAGACCTTACGCTCTTGTGTTTCAATTGCTGATTTTGGGGCCGCGAGAATAGGTGACATTAGGGTTGATCCTCGGATTCGGATTGGTCCTCTGGGTCGTCGCTCCTTATTCGGATCTTAATCTCGTCTAGAATTCGATGGTCTCTTCGATTATGGTTAGTTTGACGGCGTCGGCGTCCGGCGTCGGATGTGCGTCGAATTTGTCCGAATACATCTCTCTCTCTGATATTCCAGTCTGGAAGTGTTTTGGAGAGAGAAGAAGATGCGTGAATAGAAGGGAGAGGTGCGTGTGTATGCTAGCAAGGGTATTTTCGGGATAAATAAAAAATTCATTAAAAACACTGTAGCTCCGCTACAGTGTTATCAGTTGGAAAAAAGCAAAAAAGCTGAGTTGGAAAAGCTTTTTTTGGTTCCGAATTTTAGCCTTCAAAAAGCTAAAAGCAAAAAGTAAAAAAGTAAAAAAGTAAAAAAAAGCCAACAAACAAAACACTTGCTCAGTTTTTTTTACTTTATTTAAGCAATAAGCTAAAAATAAGCTCATACCAAAGGGAGCCTCAATCTCCTAATTAATACCTAAATAAAAACGGATATTCTACAAACTTAAGTAGACAATTATAAATATAGAGCTCTCATCGTATCACTGTTTTAAGCTAAATAAGACTTGAAAAAAATCAAATTTATAATATTAATTTACAGTTTGTAATTTATTGCGTTAATTGATACCATGTTAGGAAAGAAGAAAAAATCCAAGAGAATCATTACCAATTATTCACTTTGACAAACTATTGCTTAGTTTGACAAATAGGTAGGACTCGTGTAACTGTAGGCGCTTGGATGTACATATATAGTAGCCCGATTTCTATTAGGTTGACATTTAGCGTGTGATTCGTAGAGCTGTGAACGTTCACAGAGTTTTTCATAGGAGACCTTCCACCGTCTTTGATGTGTTTTTTTCCCTCTTTTAGATGGATTATTGGTATGCTGTACTGGTTATTCTTACCATTAATAAAAAAAATTCTATCATTAGACAAAAAAAAATAATAGTGAGATGACAGATCAATTTTGGGGCTTTTATGCAATATCGAATTCTATGAAGGCCAAATGTTTTAAACCTTTGGACCACTGAAAGTTTTACGGATCGTTAATTTTTGG
>CM018892.1:17732707-17735207 GCA_009663005.1 Actinidia chinensis
GGTGTCTGTACAACCAAACCTCAGTACAACCATTTTTTTTTTATTTTTTCCAGATTTCAGGGGGACGGCTGTCTACCCTCGGCCCTCGGTAGGTCCGCCCCTGAGTATAGAACTAATTAAAGTTAAAGTAAAATTCTGTATGAACTGTTTCAACTTAAAAATTGATATAGAACTTAAGGACCTGGACTTTGAGAACCCGTCAGATATGCTTGGACGCCCTCAAGTAGCATATACCTTTTGAAGTAGAACATTTGTACGATGTTGAATTTCATTCTCTCTAACTTACTACTGTACTTTATAGTTACATATTGTATGGCAAAACAAAAAATGAGGTCTAAAAAAATAAATTTTCATGTACCAAATGATTGTAGAAGGGTTAATTTCACTTTCATCCCTTCGAGTTTGATTCAAGTTTTAGTTTAGTCTTTATAATTTTAATTTGAGCATTGTAAACCTTAGGGGCCGTTTGGCTACCGGATTAGGCGTGAGGATAATTTTTACCCCCGGATAATTTTTTCCCTTGGTCGTTTGGCTACCGATATGGGGCGGATAATTTATGACCCCGGATAAATTTATGCCGAAGTAGGGGATAGAGGTGATAATTTTTGGGTGGCCTAGAACCCTAACTAAAAGTTATCCGGGGGATAAAGGGGTGGGGGATAAGAAAAAAATATATATAAAGAAAAATAAATGGATAATTTATATATATATATATAGAAATAAAATATATATTTTTAATATCTAAATATTTTATATTTTGTTTCTCCTTATATTTTTTCTTTTCTTATCCTCCAACCGTATCCACCCATTCTAAAAAGTATCCAAACAAGTTAAAAAGTTATCCCCTCAAAACATTATCCCCCCTCAAAATTTATCACCCTCCCATATCCCCCAGCCAAACGAGCCCTTATAGTTTTAGATTAGTTGCAATTTTAACCTTGCTCGGAATGTTATTAGCTTTTTGGATGAAAAGGTATAACTATAAGGACTAAATTGAAACTTAAGAGGGGGAAATTAACCCTTCTTTTTATTTTTAAGATAATTTTTAGTTTGTAATCATATTTTTTTTACTTTTATTTATTTTTATCTGATTTTGAAAAAAAAATATTAATATATCTTTTTTTACTTTTTAGTTCCTCTTATTAACCTAAAAGTTATAAATAATGATTAAATTTGAAACAAATTCACCAAAAATTTTTTTAATCTTATAGTTTTAGATTAGTTGCAATTTTAACCTTGCACGGAATGGTATTAGCTTTTCGGATGGAAAGTTAGAACTATAAGGACTAAATTGAAACTTGGGGGAGGGGGATTAACCCTTCTTTTTATTTTTAAGATATTTTTTAATTTGTAATCATATTTTTTTACTTTTATTTTTATCTAATTTTGAAAAAACAATATTAATATTTTTTTTTGTTTTCAGTTCCTCTTATTAACCTAAAAGTTATAAATAAGGATTAAATTTGAAACAAATTCACCAAAACTTTTTCAGATTATTTTTTTTTAATTTTATAGAAGATTATACTTTTTACTTGCCTTTAGACTCAAAAACATTTGAACGTTAACAAAAAAGGAAATAGAATAAGTTAGAAATTTTCACTAAAAATATATATATAAAAAATGTTTTTTTAACCCTACATTTAAAAAAAAATTAATACTAAAATTGATTGTATTTTGCATACGCTTTCATGTAACCCTTATAAACATGTTAATGGATGTTCTTATGATACTGGTTAATAAAAGGAATTTCACATTGCACACACTTTAATGTAGAATGTGCAAGCTTTTTAAACATGTTAAGACATCTGTTAATAACATCTTAAAAAAGGTTAATAAGAGGAATTAAAAAGTAAAAAAAAAATATTTGGTCAAAATCAAATATTCAAAAGAAAAGTAAAAAAATATGATTACAAACTAAAATTTCACCTTTATCCATTCGAGTTTGACCTAAGTTTTACTTTGGTCCTTATAATTCTAACTTTTCATCTAAAAATCTAATACCGTCAGGCACATAGTTAGTATTACAGCTGATCTAAAACTATAATATTTGCACCGTCCATATTAAAACTATAAGGACTAAAGTAAAATTTTAATCAAACGCGAAAGGGGTAAAAATGAAATTTATCCATTATAGATGTGAAAGGTTTTCAGAAGAAAGACTACGATAACAACCAGCACAGTAAATCTATAAGATCCCCATCCTTGGCATGCCAGCATGTAATGTCCCCTGCTGCGTGGAAAAACATGAGAAAATAGATGGAGAACAAAGACGTCACCAACTACCTCATTCTACTTGGAAAATAGATGGAGAACAAAGACGTCACCTAGTACCTCATTCTACTTGGAAAATAGATGGAGATGATAAGATCACATGAGTATATATATATATATACACTAATAATTATCCGTGTTTACGGGGATTTGTTAAAAAAAATTATCTTTTAGACTTTACAGTTTTACAACCGAAAAAACAGATAAGATATAAACACGTCAGATATCT
>CM018892.1:17807707-17810207 GCA_009663005.1 Actinidia chinensis
GATGGTAATTTACCCGTCAGATTGAGTCGTGTTACTTAGTCATTCCGGAATTTGAAAATGAAATTTAATTTATAACTATTGTACAATGATAAGTTTCAAGTATCGCAAAATGAGAAACATGATTCAAGTGTTTATGTGTTTATCTATATGATTTTGTTTTTTTTCCAGTTCATATACCTTTAATGACAAGAATGTGACATATTTTGTTTTGTTGTACTTTTCCCAATAGCTAATGGGGCACAAATCAACCTTTAATTTGGAATTAACTAGATTTTGGTTTGTAATTGTTCGTCTTTACATCATATCAAATAAGCAAGCCATCAAGTTATATCAGAGGATGCTGAATTTTTAATTTTTCATGACCCATTTTGGGAAAACTTTCTTGTTTCAGGTGGGTGTAGACTATTTCAACACTTCACCTGTCATTTTGGTTACAGAGCTCAACCCATAAGGTCCACTATAATGGTCCCTACAAGGCACATGGCATTGAATTGGGTTGTTGTCCGGATCGCTGTACTATTCCTGTGTATCTTCGGTCTTGTGTAGTTCTTCTCTTCTTTGGGGAAGGGAGAGAAGTGTTTTTAATATAATTAAGAATGGATTTGATTGAATGTGATTATGCAGAGTTCTCTGGTGTAATATTAAACGAATATTACTTAATCGTTTATTTTGCATCGAAGTTTGGACAATATTTTTATATTTCAATGTTTACAAGTCTTGTCATGTTGTTGCCAGGGACAAAAAAAAAAATTGAGTTCCAAATGGACGGTGCTATATTGCAGTATGGACAGAATAATTTCTCTCTGGTTCTGCATTCCTTAGTTATTCCAGGAAGGTCGGTGCATTGACTGTGACTTTGTCCTCAACTGTTTATATATTCGCAGTCTCGAACTTTTCTTTTCTTTTTGCTTTTCACGTTACTTCTTCTTTGGAGCTGGGTCCTGTTTTTTTTTTTTACCAAGTTAGCATGAAACCAATCCTTATTTAACCTACTCTGGCCAAGTAAGGCCTGAAACATAGAAACCTATAGCCTAAATAACCCTGAAAACTAAGCTTTTCCAAACCATACAACATAATACACACAAAAATAAACATAGCTACTTTAACAGAAACTCAATTTCCCCCAGCAAAAGTTATGCTACCCGATAAGGAGCATTAACACAGGAATCACTGAAAGTTGAATACAGTTTTTAACCAAATTGTATAGTGTGCCACTGCCAATCAGGAGCTACAACTACAGACACTACCATTTCATTAACTCTATCTCCAGAGCAAAGATTTTTACATATAATCTTGTTGGATCTTCCGATAGCAATGAAAAAAAGGAATTGTATCTAAAAATGAATCAGCCCCTCCCGTGAAGTTATACTTGTCGATCAAATGTCCATACCTGAAAATATATTAAAAAATAATAGCTCAAGCAAATAACTTATTTAAGTACCAATGACTATTACAAACCTGAGAGTTTCTTGATCATATGATACTTTGAGAAAAGCCGGTATCGATGGAGAATTGGCTATTTGAATATCAATACCCTAAGAAGATTACAAATTTGTTAGAATACATGTACAAGAACATCGGTCTAGTAAATTTTAAACTAAACAGGTACAAAATGTTTATACCTCACTACGATAGTGATGGGAAAGGAAATATTTCTCCTCTTGGTAGTCTTCTCATGCCAAGGTTCAATTTCGCCTTCCCTTCATATGTTATCCTTTTTTTTTCTTTAACCCTTTGACTGTTTAATGAGATCATTAGCTCAATCATTGGTATCCCCTCCAACTAATCCTCTTGTTCCCAAAATCATATTGCCACTTCTCACACATATGTTTCACCATTTCTTCAACATAGAGATATGCCTCTTTCAAGCTCACATGATTGAGTGCTTAACTTTACCATTGAGACAAATGATCCTAAAACGTGATGCTTTTAACAATTAGGATCTTCTCAACCACTATGTGTATTCTCTACTTCAAAATCATAAAAAAAAATTCTGTAATCATCTCATGGTTCGCCAAAAAAATATTAGTAATCAGCTCATCAGAATCCATTGAACCGCCATAGTAAAAAATATGGATTTTTAGGAGGCTTGTTTTTGGAGGAAATCCAACAAAGCCCAAGATTCACCATACTCCAGGCTTCTTGCTCCTCGCCCGACAGGTAATTTTTGGTCCTCCCGTGGTGAAGCCTAAGAACTCCTTCCCCCCTGCTTGTGCATCAAAGAGATCGTGGATGCCTAATCGACAAACCACTATCAGCAGCTATATCAACATTTATAGCTTGAGCCTCATTATATCGTTCGTGGGTGATTTCCATCATATGGGCGACTTCAGGAAGGGTATGTAAGGAGTGGTTGTGTTTTTTCCAAAACCCTACCACAACCCATTTTGACGTTTCTCGATTCAATGATATGGACATATTTGCCTCACACTTAGTTCTCGTCTCCTTTCGAAGGATGTTCTACTACTAGCACGCGTATCTTTGCCTCTGTTCCGTTGCT
>CM018892.1:17857707-17860207 GCA_009663005.1 Actinidia chinensis
AGGGTTTAGGATGGAAGAAGGTGAATTACAAAGAGGGAGAAAGAGAGATTAAAATAGGCAAAAAGAGAAGGATCAAATGACTATACTACCCATGTGGATATACAACACATATACAGCTAATTTATATGCTAACACCCCCCCTCAAATTCAAGGAGTCTGGAAGAGATCAACTGAGTTTGGAGACGAGAGCATACAACCGACCAGGTAGAAGAGATTTTATGTTAAAAATGCAAGCTGTCTGGTCAGGGTCAGAAGAAACAGGAAGAAGCTGTGAACCGTACCACGAACAACATGACTGTCGAATAATTAAATGTGGCAGTCAATTCATATGTTTCGTACGATATGAAAAACATAATTGTGAGCAATCAGTAAGCACTACGATTGTCACAGTGTGAAGCACAGTTAGCCCCCGATGGACTGACGCCCATGTCCGAAGTAGCCACCGCGAAAGCAGATGAGTCCTGGGTGGTAGTGTGTCAGCAAGAGCACGATACTCAGCCTCCGTGCTAGAGCGAGCAACAGGGTCTGATTCTTACTTCGCCAAGAGATAAGAGAAATCTCCTAGAAAGAAGCAAGAAGCCGGTTTAGTAGATCCGTTCGACCGTAGGATCCCCAGCCCCATCGGCTTCAGAGCGGCATGAAGCTGGAATGGATGATGGTTGGAGAAGTGTAGACCATGAAAGAGAGTTGGACTGGACATACGGAGAGAAGAAGGACGGCAAGCATAGTGAGGGGAAACGAGGTTTGCATACATAAAACTGGCTGACAAGAGAACAGCTGAGCATGTCGGGGCGAGTAGGACAGTTCAGATAGAAAATAAGGCTACAACGAAAGCTGTCGATAAGGGTAGCATCGGATAACAATTCACCATCGAGAGAAGAAAGGCGAAACATTTGCCTTCCAGAGGCAAGTAGAGGAAAGTCTTACAATCTGAAAGTCCAGCACGGGTAAGAAGATCAGAGGCATGACTGGCTTGAGTAAGGGAATAGCCAGTAGAGCTAGATGAAACTCAAGACCAAGAAAGTAGCTCAATGGCACCAAGGTCTTCATCTCAAAGTGACGATTGAAGAAAGTCCTTGAGCTCAGAAATACCCATAGCATCATCGGCTGTAATAATCATTATCGTTCACATAGAGAATAAGAAGAACAAATGCCAGAGTAGATGCGGACAAGAAGAAGCAGGATTCATAGGTACTAGAAGAGAAGCCAAGATCAAGATGGTAGTAGAGCTAAAACTTGGCCGGATACCAGGCCACGTGGAGCTTGCTTAAGGCCATAGGAGAGCACGACGACGCAGACACACCTGATGTTGAGGAGGATGAGAACCAGGAGGAAGCTGCATATAAACTTTCTCAGTCTAGATCACCATTAGGAGAAAAAGCATTCTTATACATCATTTGCACAAAGGCCAACTACGGGCAGCAGCAGGCAACAGGGAAGAAGATCCTGTGACAGAGGTAAGCCGTAACAGGAGCAAAGTATCCTCATAGTCAATACCATACTCCTGAGTAAAACCCTTAGCACCAGAGCGGGGCTTTGTAGCGTCCACAGTAGTACCATCAGATCGAGTCGTAATTTATAAACCAGCGACACCCAATAGTAGATTTTCCAGGAAGGAAGATCAACAAGGTCCCGAGTGTGAGTTTTATCAAGAAGCTTGTAGTTCCTCAGTCATAGCTTGCTGACAAAGGGGGTTAGTACTTGCCTCACGAATAGGAAGAGCCTAGATTGAAGCTAAAACAGTGGAAAAACCATGATAATCTCGAAGATGAGAGGGAACTTCCCTTACCCGAGTGGAACGACGGACAGGAAGATCACTAGAAAGATGGGTAGGGAGGGTGCAACCGAAGGGGCAGGATAGTAGACGGGGAACTCCCCAGGATAGACAAGAGGTGGGACACATTCATGGGAAGCACCATCAAGAAGAGCAGTAGGAAGTAGGACCCACATCAACTCTTAGGGAAAAAGATCAATGGAAGAATCAAAAGATAGGGGGGGTCAGAGGAAGAGATAACTGAAAAGAAGAACAAGGGGAAAACATCTTATGTTCCCAAAAGAGGACAACGTGCGAGAGACTCGAAGGACGTCGAGAAAAGGCTCTTAACAACGATAACCTTTAACTCAATCCCATACCCAAGGAAAGCCAACATAGACTGAGACTAGGTCAAGTTTAGTCGCTCATGTGACTTGTAATAAGACAAAGCAGGGGCACAACCCAAAAACACGACAAGAGAAGGATAATCGGGAGAGTACATATAGACTGCTGCGTTATGGAGTAAGGTTACTAAGAAGAGGTGAGGAACCCGATAATAGTGTAGGCCGCGGGTAAGAGCAAGATTCCCCCCAAAACCTTCGGGACAACCAGAAGAGATAAGCAAAGAGCGAGTAGTATCAAGTAAATGAACGGTTGTTACGCTCGGATCGCCCATTCTGTTGAGGGTACCCGGGGCAAAGATCTGTGGGGAAGAGTTTGCCTGGGGCTAGTAAAAAAGTAAGGAAG
>CM018892.1:17877707-17880207 GCA_009663005.1 Actinidia chinensis
AAAAGAAACAAAACAAAACTACATAAAAAATGGGTTAACTGAAAGAAAAAAAACGCAGCTGAAAAAAAAAAGAGTTAACTGAAGAAAAAAAATGCAATTGAAACAAAAAAAAAAAAGGTTAATTTAGCTGGGAAAAATGGTGAAAAAATATTTATAGGGGAGAGTTATTGGGTAAATTGTGGGGGGACAAGGGGGGACGGGGGGCGCTGTCAAGGGAGGCACGCATAGCATTTTATTATGTAATTGTACTTAATTAAGGCTCCGTTTGGCACCCAGCTGTTTATAGTTTTCGACCTGCTGGCTTTTTTTGCTTTAAACTACGCAAAAAAATAATCAAGAGTTTGGCTTTTTTGCTTTTCTTCTGATTTGCGTATTTGCTTAGTTTTACCTAAATAAAGTAAAGCCAACAAATCAAAAAATCAAAAAATCAAGATTTTTTAATAGACCCTTTAAAAAAAGCTTGATTTTTTAAGTATAACAAACGAGCCTAGTCATATAAAAGATCTAAGCAATAAAATACTCTTTGTTTTTTTTTACATTGAGGTTATATCTCTGGTTAGCAGAAATCTTGAGAGAGGATGGAAAATTGAATTTGAATCTTCACGATTCTTATGTTTTGATCGAACATCAATACAATATTTTTAAAAAGTTAAGTAATAATCGGATCCCTATGTTTTAAAAATAATTTATTTTTCAAAAAAAAAATCACAAAACAAATATAAAAAAACATCAACTAAAGAAATATTTTTAGAACTTATTCTGCAAAACCACCAGGAAAATGACAATTTTTTTTTTTTTTTTTGGTTTCTAGTTTGGGGAGAAGGTAAATATTTTTTTTTCTTTTTTCTTTTGAAATTCTCCTTTTCACATTTGTTTCACTTTCTTTTCTTTTTCTTTTTTCTATTCATTCATTTAAGTTATTTTATTGTTTTTCTTTTTTATCTTTCTCGTAAAACCAAACAAAGAAAAAATATTTTTTATCTCAGTTTTATTTCATTTTCTTCAAAAACAAAAAAAGGAAAACGACATATTTTCTCTACAATTCTATTTGGGTAAAATTGGTGTCTAGAATTTTTAACAAAGTGGAGTTTGTGTCCAAATTGAAGATGTTTTAGATGCTAAGATTAGATAATGGCGAACTTCAATCTCGTGCAAGTCATATGAACACTTAGTCCTAAACAATTTAAAACCAAACTGAATGGACCCAAAATTTAAAACTCATTTTTGTATTAAAAGTTTTAAAAGTTTTTATACTCAGAAATGCAATAATTTAAAACTCATTTTTGTCTCCATACTATGATTACTATCAGGCCACATTCAACACTATGGGCCGTATGGGTTGATCTGCTCACAAGATTGTAATAAATTATAGTAGATTTTGCGCTCGTGATGATCTCACTTGATGAGTCCTGATCAGACGGGAGTGCGCTCGTAGTATTATCTCGGGCGTGTCTACGTGGTTGCACGACATTCACTCATTTGGGAGTGGATGGGACAAATTATGTTTTGTTTTTTTTAAGTCTCATCTACTTCAAATGGGTGGATGTCGCGCGGCCACGTAGACGTGCCCGTAGTAATACCACAAGCGCATCTGATCAGGACTCCTCACTTGATTACCAGCTTGTTATCAGCTGTCATCACACACATCAAGGATTAAAGAAATGAAGCAATTAATTAACTACATTATCCGTCAACTAATTTATGTATTGGTATGACTCATTAAGGATTAAAGAAAATGAAGCAATTATTTGACTACATTATCCTTCAACTAATTTAGTATGGTAGACTCATAAGGATTTAAAGAAAATGAAGCAATTATTTTGACTAAATTATCCTTCAACTAATTTATGTATGGCTATATTTATGTATTGGTTATGACCCATGTTTTTGAAATCCGAGTTAACAAACCGAAAAGGATCGATCACGAGTTTACTTGTCAAACATCGGTCGGGTCATCCGTTATTGACCCTGATTTTATAATTATCATTAATTTATTATTAATAGTAATAAAATATTTTATATTTGTTTACACTACTTTTATCTTAAAACCTCAAATTTTAAATTAAAACAAAAATTTCCCTTAAAACAGTGAACCGTTTCATCACCGGTTCAATCACCATTTCAACCGCGGGTTTGACCGGATTTTGACTAAAACAGATTTTAACGGCTGACCGGGCTGTTTCTTCGATCGGTCGACGGTTCTACCGATCGAACCGACTGGGTCAATCCGGATTTTAAAACATTGGTATGACACATCACGGATTAAAGAAAATGAAGCAATTAATTGACTACATTATCCTTCAACTAATTTACGTGTTGGTATGGGTGAAGTGCTAAAAAAACAAGGGTGAGTGACACTTTGCCCGGTTAAAGTGTTAATTGATTTTCACTTTGACTCTCAAAACTAATAATTTGGCAAAGAACCATTCGCATATATACTTAAACGTGGTAAAAATATCCTAGCAGTTGTGCTGCTTTTTTATTAGTTTGATGTTTTGAT